>JANHGC010001760.1:70018-85781 GCA_027560395.1 Boaedon fuliginosus
TAAGTAACTACATAAATATCATAACTTTTTAACATTTTGTTTGTTTCGTGAATACCTGTTTTTTTTAAGGTAAATACTTACAGGTTTGCATAGTTTATATCTGTTGTTAAATAACATCTGTTAGCGCTGTGCTATGCTTTGCATTTGATTCCAAGAAAGCACTTCAAGGCACACAACCCCACAAATGCAGCATCCTCACCAGAAAAGATAAGGCTACTTTTATAGAGCTACAGATAGTGCGATGTTCAGTCCTATTTGCTCTGAACACTCTACATGGATTGCAAAGCCCTGCATTGCACAGTTCCAAAATCTACCTTCTGATGGACAATTGGAATTTCATATACTGTAAATGCTAGCATATGTGTATAATGCTTAATCAGTACCACCATTTTGATATGATAAAACCGCACTTACATTTATTACAAGTTTCAAAAGGCTACTTTTGTATGGAACTATTCTTAAATTTTAGAAATGTAGGAATTACTCAGTAGTCTTTAACCCATCCATTAAAATACCACAGTTAATTTAGTGAATTTATATTTTGGTTCAAGTGCTACAGCTTCTGTTCTATTTAACCTTGTTCCAAACACAGAACAAAGAAAACCTTTGCCCCTCCCCATTCCAATAAGCACTTGCTATATTTTCAATTAAGTTAGTCATATAAAACTTCTATAAATATCTGTAAGTATGCATTAATGCACAAATTACTTAGAAGATACATCTCTAGTACATAATTTAGAAATACGTAAAGAAGAGGTTTCTGAGAATATTCTAGTCATTGGAATTTAAAAAGTTATTGGCACATTTGGTGGGAAAAAGTTCAGCTTCATTCACTGAACTTGATATGCTATTGCTCACTAATCAAAAATCTTTGGCTTAACGAAGACAAAGATTTATGGTAAAAATAAATATATACGAATGACTTACAGTATATACAAAAAGTACAACCAATATTCAAGCTTTAAAAAAGACAAAACCTATGTATATATCAATGCAGGCTTTCATAGCCAGCGTTAATCCAATAGTGAGGAGGTGTGGGGTAATAGAACGTGGTCTAATTCTTTGGTATCCTGATATTTTGCCAGCAATTGTGGCTGCGGTCTTAAGAGGCAAAAGTGCCCTGCTCTCTAGTACACAATTGTTTTCAAAATGAATTAGACTATAATCTATTAACCTGGACACACATCATCATTGGAAAAATCTGTATATATTTGGTGTAAGCGACATTCAGCAATGCCAATTTTTAAAACATTACTAAAACATGATCTATTGCACATTAAAGATTGTTTTTAAGCCTGATGCTCACACACTAGTCTTAGAACACAGAATTAGCAGATTTAGAGACTGCAAATTTACCTGAAAAACACATGTCCATATCACTGTGTACAATGGCGGGATTTTCTGCACACTGAATTAGTACAATAATCAGAGAAAATAGTGCCTTTAAAACAGATGCAGAATGCCAACTCAGAAACAAAAATTACTCTTTCTAGACAAGAAGGCTTTTGCGGGAACATGATTGTAAGATGACTGAGCTTTCCTTTAGAAATTCAGCCATACATCGTTGCATCAATTCGTGAATATAAAGAGTTGGATCCAGATGAAATTAGTTGCAGTTAGGTCCCATTGTTTCAAACAGGATCAAAATTCAACTAAGTCTAGATCCAGAACCATTCACTAGCAGGTATCTACTGCAAACAAAAAAAAAGACTCCAAAGTTACAAATGTCAGCAAATGTTTGCTTCCCTTAATATGCACTTTTTCCAGCAATTTACCTCTTAAAAGCAAAAAAAAAATAAAAAATCCAAACACTGCAGTTCCTAAAACTGAACAGTTACATACTACAAGCTAATCTTCCTGATGTTAGAACCAGTTCTTAATGTCATGGTTTAGTCCTATTAATGTAAATTATTAACTTCTGTCCATATGTCTCACTTCTGAAAAATCAGTCAGCCATGAAATTAGTGGGATTAAAGTAAACATATTCTGGGCTTGGAGATAGGGAAAAAAATCTTAGTATCTTGATGGGCAGATTTTAAGCATTCAGTGACAAAAAGAAAATCAAGGTCAAGTAACTATCCACAAATGAGGAAGAATAATAGGTTACATTACTTTCTATCTCACTTGGAATTCCATAGATTTTCCTGACAAAATACTAGTATTCTGATATTTAAATAGTGTAGACAAATATACCAAAATACATGTCCATTCGTTGTTAGGAAAATTATCTTGCTATCTTACATTTGGTGAGAGAAGTTTCAGCAATGCAGGAAAGATAGGATCAAAGAAACTTTACGGCTTGACCTAACATGTAATTCAGACTCTGCAAAAAACCAGTAATTGTGCAGTTCAGTCAAATTTTGCCAAGAGCATTCTAACGAACCACACAACTCAGGGTAGCTTCCCTTCCCTTTTAGACTGTGGCCAGATGACTTTGCCCAGACAACCAGTTTCATTGTGTTAATTTTTTTTTTCTCAAAAGCAGCCAAGTGCTCTCAAGACTAAGTTGGAAGCAAAAGAAAAAAAAAATCCCCAACTGGGAAAAATTCATACAGCTCCATTTCACCAAAAGAAGACTAAATCTATCCCTTTCTCGGTTAATAATTTGGATTTTAACTGCTTTTTTTCTTTCCAAAAGACTAGAGATTAGTTAATGCATAGAAGCTGGTTTAGGGAGTCTTAAAATTTAGATCTGTAACACAAAACAAATTTCTGATATGAAAATAACATAAAACAAACAGGTCTTCCACTTGCATTCATCATGTTGCTCAAAGACATCTTAAAATCCATTCAATCTTTTTAAGTTCAGTTGGGATCCCTAGGAATAACTTTCATTTCCATTCCATTTTGTGATCCACTGTTTTTTTGCATGGTTCTCTTTAGCTTTTCCATCTTTAATCTGCCTTTCCTCCTTCCGAATTCTTACAGCATGGTAGCGGGGGATGCTGTCATCGTACCTGGAACGCTGGAAGAACCCGCACTATAAGAAGGAAGAGAAAATGTCACAATGATCAATCTTATTAAACAAGTCTGGTCTTACCCAACCTGGAGACCCCCCAGACCCCCACTACAATCTCCAATCGTGCTAAAATTTCCAATTGCACTACAATCGCTTGCTAGAGAAACTCCATCTCAAATTTATTTTACAAAAGTAAAATCTCTTTGTAATCAACTTGGTAATGTTTTTTGGAGATCCAATATCAAAATTAAAGGCCACCCCAAATATATCAAACCTTGCTTAGACCATAGTATAGAACCATACCTAATTTACTTGGCTCAGTAAAAGTATAAAAATTGATCATTCACTTTCTGATTTATACCCAATAACAGATACTTTTGGGAATCTATTCCTATGAATCTATGGATGATGGAGACTAGAGATCAAAATTAACGCAGGCCTGGCATCAGAATGCACCATGGCCAAATGCCAAAATCCAGATCCCAGACAACCTGCCAGAACTTAGGTCAAGTTCAAAATTAATTTTAAGGCAGGTATACAGAAAAGTATCATCCAGGTAGCTCTCATCTCCTCGTATCCCAAAACATTATTTCAAGGGACAGAGACACTGGAGAAAGAATTTGTGCTGCTCATAGTGTTGTTCTTGGCATGAAAGAACATAAATATCAATCCTACTCTGGATCTAGGCTTTCTTTTTCCCCTTGTGTTAAAAAAATTGGGCTGAAAGAAATGCAGTTCAGGAATGTTGTGGTATTTTCTTTGCACTGAATTGCACCTTCTTGTCACCTTGCAAATTTCCACAGGCATGGGGACTGTCATGGAGCTTTGTTTGGGAAATTATAGTTGCCTGAAGAGCCCATGAAGGCTGGGACAGGGAGGTGGATACTGCCATGGAGCTCTGTTCTGAGAGGAAAAGAGGCAGCATTGCCTTGGTACATCAGGGAGAACCTCATGCAGGTCTCCATCTACCTAGCTGAGCACCTGTGTTTACTCACAAATTTTTCCAATATTGGTAATCAGTTCCAGTTTCCACCCTCCCTATTTCTTCTGTACTTTAATTATTATTAAAATTACAATGAATTATGTTAGTTTCTACTAACAAGGCCCATGGGCTCTTTCACCCTATGTACAAGAAATGTCAGCCCACAAGACTAGTAGATCTTTAGAGGGTAGGTCATATAGGAACCACCCCTTTTTTCAAATGGCCTGGATCAACAACTACTCAAAAGGATGGGGATTATTTAGACTATCTCCAGGAGATGTCATAAGATTTTTTTGGTCATGTTAATTATTTAAAATTCACAATGTTTCTCCTGCCCTTCAACCCGTTTAGGTAACATACAGCCTGTATTTCTAACCCATACATGACACTCTATAACTATTGCAGCAAAGACTTGATCAGAGAAATAAATTTTGATCAGTTTGAGGAATCTTCCTAAGTGGCACATTTCGGCTTCTTTAGACATAAAGCAGCAAAAGAAAGTGGCCATTTCAGCAATCCAAGTGCAATGCACATATATATCTATGCATTCAAAGGTATACACAACATTAGCCAGCATGCGATAGGCAGTCTTCAGAGAAAGAAATGCAGATCCAAGTACAGATAAAATAAAATGAAAATTCTGTAATAAACGTCCGTAAAAACTGAGAATTGAGAATTGCCTTATATTGGGAAGAGCAACCGCAGCAGTAAAGGCTTTTGGCATGCATTTGTGTTAATAAAGCTATTACCTGGTCACTAGAAAAAAGTAAAAATATGTCTTGCATTTCAAAACACAGTCCATATCTTACTGAAGCTTATCATTGATTCACAATTATGGATAACAATGGTTAAACCTTTAAATATGGATGCTTAAATCTGGAGGTAGACATAGTTATAACCTAGTTATAACAATTCTATATATAATATCTGAGAAAAGCTCCATTAAATTCAATAGAGCTTTAGCACAGAAACGTATTAACTATTGGATTGAATTGTGGTTCCTGCACAAGTCAAAATAGAAAATGTTAAATAGTTAAAGGGTGATATATATATATATTTCTTTCCTAATATTATTATTATTTTTTTATTATATCTATATGGTCTCCTTTGCGTATGCATTCATCTAAATGTTGGAAAGACTACCCAGATAGGCTTGAATTCATTCCACTGATTTGCTTCATTAACTCCTTGTATGAAAACTAGAGTTGTGGTTTAAAGTTATAACTCCAACCTTCATATTCAGACACTTCCGTGCTGCTTTGTCTTTTAAGAGGTAAATGTTCACGCATAGTTTTAAGGAGAGTCAAAGGCTATTTCAACCCTAAGTATGAACCTGCTGTTATTAGATAAGACAGATGGAGTTACTGGATGTTTGGTTGTTTGCTAGGAAATGATAATTTAGCTGAGTACTTTCATTCCGGGAACGTGCTTTCCTCATATCACTGAAGGTCTGCTAGGGAAGACCACACAGCGAACCCTACCATAAACTCTGACGGATCTAGGTTGTACGCTCCTCTCCTCCACCCCCACCCCCAATTGGTGGAAAAATTGTCTTCCATGAAACCGGTCCCTGGTGCCAAAAAGCTTGTGGACTGCTGCCCTAGTGAGTCCCAATGTGCTATAGGAGATTTAGGGCCATCCTCTAGGAAGGACCAACAGTTTACTCGAGTCACAGACCAGTCTTCAAAGATTTGCTTGGACATTACCTGCTGGCAAGTTGTTTTTCTGAAAAAGCTTGTTCGAGTTTCCCGACTTCTTGAGGAACTGAGCCAACATTCTTTGGAACACAGTTTGAAAGCCACCAGTTTGGCTTAATACAGGACTTTCCTCCTTATTTCATAGAAAAATCAGAAGTGGGTTCCAGAGATCTGTTTCGTCTCCTGGACCGTGACCCAGCGTATTTGGGACTAGGATGCCAACCCCAAGTAGAAAATCCCCAGAGTGGAAGGGGAAATGCATAAGTAAACAGTACGGTAGTTAAAAAAACAACTGGCAGAAAGATTGGCATATTCGTGCACCCAGAAAGATTATTCTAAGGAATGTAAGCAAGCATTAAAAAGAATTGATATTTTGAAACGAAGCAATCAGCAGAACAAATGCAGCAAGCTTTGAGCCGTTAGCCACAGCAACCAACCTGCAGCTAATAAATTCAAAAAGCAATTACCAATTACAGAAGTGGATCAATACTATGCATCAGAAGTAAGCCTCTCTTTATCAGATGGCTGAGCATGGATCTCAGCCTTGTGATATGTGGCATCAAAATGATCTTTCTTATCTCTCTTGAAGAAACCACACTATAAGGAAGCAAGGCACTTGGTTAATATTAGGGACTAATGTGGAAAAAGAAAAAAAAAAGGGAGAAAAGACTGAAATAACTCGACTGCTCTGTACCTGAATGTTAAAAATCTATCTTGTAAAATAACTACAATAGAGTTGGATTTATAATTTTCCCCTTACAGCTAACTCCTTTGTTGCATGCTCTAATGTTTCAGTTATGAACCTTGAACAGTAGCTATCAATAGATGGGCAAGCCTTTTTAATCATTATTTTGAGAATGTGAAATAAATATATAATCCTTGTCAGAGCAACCAGGACACATTTGCTCCCCTACAGAGACAACAGCTACTTGACTGCAAAAAGTCAGATCTTGATCTTAAGAGACAAGTATTATGTGTAATGGGAATAAATATAGCTTTAATTCAGTATTCAAAATTACTTGACAAAAAGCTTTTTGACTGCCCATGCATAAAAGATGCCCAAGTAACTTAGTATCCTATTTTAAAACCTAGACCCTGACTAATTCGAATAGCATTAGCACAGCAATCCTATTCATCTCTAGAGAAAATAAAGTTCAGCTGAGTTTATTGGGACTTCAAGTAAATGTATATAGAATTAAAGATTAAGAGTTCTCTGCACACTCACCTTCCACAGTAAGAATACCAACAAAGCAAGCATTAATAACCCAGCAAGAATAGCAACCAAGATGATCCACCAAGGAACTCCTTTATATAAAGCTACTGTTTTTGCAGGGAAGACAGTAACTCGTACCTACAAAAGAAGCAGAAAAAGATGTTATTACACAGGGAAAAGTTAGCCAATGTGCTACCATATTGATTCTACATCTATACTGAATATAGATGAGTGAAATATAGATACAGATGAGTGAAATATAAAATATAGATGAGTGACTATAGATACTGAGTGAAAAACTCAATGTTTTTCTTCCGCTTTGTTATTTTTATATGTGTTGGATTCTTCATTCCATTATGTCCAGGAAGTTGGGCTCTTGGCCCTGCTAAGAATTATAATGCAAACACTTGGAGGGTATCAAGTAGAGCAGGGGTGTCAAACACAAGGCCCATGGGCTAGATACTGCCTGCAATGTGGTCAGATCTGGTCCGCGGAGCTGTCTTGGAAAATGTAAGGGGCCAGCCCATATTGCTTTGGTCCAATCTATCCAATGCGTAGCGGAAACATGCCAGCAGTTTGGGGAGTGGTGTCAAGCTGGCCACGCCCACCCAATCGGCCACGCTCAGTGAGTGGAATCAAACTGGTCATGCCCACCCAGTTGGCCACAGCCAGTCAGCCATGCCCACCCGGCCCCCCAAGGTCAACCACAACCCTGATGCAGCCCTCAATGAAATTGAGTTTGATACCCGTGAAGTAGAGGCTCCCTTTGAATGACAAAATATTTCAGTGCAAAACTATTTTCAAATTATTTATCCATTACATTGTAAACTAAAAGAACTATCCTCTTTTGCTACATTTACTTTTTTGAAATCTTCACATTCTTATTAGAATCTGTGGGAGCTCAGATTTTTCACTACAGTGTTCCTCCTGAAAAATGTGAAGTGGGCTGCTGATCTTGGCAATTGGGGTCACTCTGAAGGAGGCTGTAAGGTCACTTTTTCTTCTGAGATTGCTCACTATTGATCTAAAACATTTTACTAATTCACAAGAACAATGCACAATCGTTTGCCTCCTCTAAACAATACCACAGAGTTTCTTTGGAAATCAGCTCTGGAAATGATGGATTTTTAAATGCTATTTTAGGAAAAGGAGTAACTAACTTTTAGAAATTATTGACCAAAGCGTTTTCCAGGTTTGAATGTGCTGTATTATCCCATTGAAAAGATAGATAGGTAAGTAAGTAGGCAGGAAGGCAGGCAGGCAGGCAGGCAGGCAGGCAGGCAGGCAGGATTTACAGTCAATGATTCATACTTATGACAGCCATAAGTGGAGAAATATTGCAGACTCACATTCGTAGCTTCATTTGCCAGCTTGACATTATCCGCCGCAGAAATGCCAATTCTAGCTCTGACAGGAATGTCTAGATAGTTCATTTTATAGAATTCCTATAGGGTAGTAAAAGAAGCTTTCTTTAGAACAAATACAAGAACTCAGTTCAAATCTGTGTAAGACAAGTTTATGAAACCTACCTCTAGGAAGGTGCTGTTCCACAACCTTGAACGCACTACTACTACAGCTTTACTGTCTAAGCCTTGCAAGGAACATGTTATGTTGACGCAGTTTGCCGCCTCGTTGCATTCCTGCAAGTAACACACAGAAAGCTTTAAAAAAAACCTCTTAACTCAAAAGCAGATATACAGTATTATTATTTTTTGTAAGGTTCATGTAGCCCAATGACACAGTAAGCTTTTGTTTTTCCAAAACAAATGGAAAAACATTGATAGAGCAGCCCTAAAATGAGAAGAAGGAGGACATCTGTATGAAGAAAAAAATAGAAGTTTTCTATCTTATTTTCCTTCTTGAGTTTCTTATGGCACACGTCATGTTATGGATTCCAGTGAATGTGAAATTCACTTCAGGTATTCATGGATGGCATAATTTTGCTGCTTGCTCAGGAATTTACGGAACAGGAACACTGGATCCCAAGTTGTTTGCATTCTGTTGTTGCACATCCCATTTTACCCAACCATGAAGACCACTGACATTAAAAGGGGCAAGAATGGCAGGACTTTCGATGCTCACAAGGAAGCCTAGGAAAACCACTCCGTTTCTTGGACTGTTCTCATTAGAACCGAGGGATTGCAGCCTTAGAGGTCTCAAATTTATTTTAGTGCTACTGCTCTAATCACCTGGTTGGATAAAGCCCTACTTTCATTAATTTCACTAAATAATAAATTCAGTAAATGTGTATGTACATGTACATGAAGAAGGCTGGGGGGTTATTTTCATAAATACACATTTCTATGTCGTTCTATCTTTCACCCTTTTTTTTTTTACCAATGGCTTATTTATTTATTTTGTCTCTTCAAGTCAATCTTGACTCCTGGCAATTGCCTGGACCGGTTTCTTTGCAAGATTTGTCAAAGTGGTTTGCCCTTGATGCCTTCTTAAGAGCTGGGCAAAAGTGACTGGCCCAAGGTCACCCAGATGACTTCACACCTAAGGCAAGACTAACTCACCGTCACCTGACTTTAAGCATTAAATCAAACTGGCTCCCTCCAAATAGCAATAGGTAGCCTTTACACATTTTCTTGTGTTTCAAGTTGTCACTCACTAGAATTTAGTTTTCAATCAATCTTTAATCTTTAACACTGTATGGACTAATCTGAGAAAAATTATGCCACCATGAAACTATGCACCTTTAAGAGATCCGCAAACACTTTTGGGCGTTTGCAAATTTTATATATGGGTGTTTTAAATGTGCTAAGTGTAATTTAATAGGTGTACTCGACAATGGACTGCATTTAGTAGACTCTGAATTCTGAAAGAAAGCGAGTGCAGAGTTCCTGTTATTTTGGAACACATGCCTTATTTCTGGTTCCAAAAATAAATACTGAGAGGGAAGTTGACAAAGCAATTTGTCACTGATTAAATAAGTGCTTACCAATGTCTTATACTTTCTTTCTGCAAACAAAGAAAAGCTTTTGTCTGTCTGCTTCTCTGCAACTTCACGTTTTATCCGTGAATGTTGAGATCGCTAGAAATATGAAAGACATACAAAAATAGTTAACATAAAGCATGCTGCAGATAATTAAAAAGTAAAGAGAAACAACCGTTTAAGGCAGCTTTCACTATTGAATTCTGAAGCCAAGTTCACAAGCTTTTACTAAGTTTCCATCTCAATATCGTTTTCAAAAGTCTTTATATATTTTATTGGGAGTGGTAAGGCAGGGTAAACAACAACAAAAAAGTACCACACCATTGTGACATAAGCTATAGCCATTTCATACATGGGACACATTCTTTCAAGGTAGTTCAATCCTGGGTTATGAAGAGCTTAGCAAACTCTGACTTAGGTCCTCTAGGACCAAAGAGGAAATAACTACACTCACTGGTAGCATATAAATATGTTGCTGTGTGTTTACTTGCCACAAGCAGGAAGATGGAACTTGTTGGGATAGAGGCTGCTTAATGGAATGCATACAGAATTTAGAAAGCAAGGACTATGAAAATTCCACAGATTATTTATGCACAGGTAGGATCTTCCTCAAGAGAAAGGAAGGAAAGCTTTTCTATCCATTTCTTCATTTCTAATTCAAACAGATACTGTACAGATACTCTTTCCCCCATTCCAAAAATTTATTTTTATTTTATTTGTATTGTATCTTTATTTTACAAATAACTCAAGGTGGCAAACATATCCAACACACATCCTCCTATTTTCCCCACAAGAACAACCTTGTGAGGTGTGTTGGGCTGAGAGAGTGACTGGCCCAAGGTCACCCAGCTGGCTTTCTTGGCTAAGGCAGGACTAGAACTCAGTCTCCTGCTTTCTGACCTGGGGCCTTAACCACTAAACTAAACAAGCTCATTTTTGCCATTGAGATACAAAAGGCAAGACTATGTGTGAAATTTCAAGTTTATTTGATCACCCAAAAAAAAGGAAATATTCTTTTTTCATACATTCCAATTATGTGAAATATCAGCAAGACTTGCCAAAATAGTATGCCCAGGAAACAAACAAACATCCCCAGGTGTTTCGTTCTTTATTCAAGAAGCCAAGATTGAGCTAACCCAATCACCAATCCCTTATAAACACCACAGAACAGCCATTTCAATTGAAAAATTTACCTGAACATTCAAAAGGTTTATTTCATTTTGAGGAGTACACTGTAATTCTCCCAATTCCTTCGAATGGATGGAAACCAAATAGAGCAACCACTTGCCTCCTCTCAGTTCTTTCGGCCACATAATTTCCAAGAAAGCTGTACCAAATGTTTTCAGTGGTTTACCTAAGTTCGTGATCTGTCAGAAACAAAATATATGCATTTGCTCGTATTAATTAGTTGATAACACCCTTAAAAACGATCATGTAAAATAAATGCAAATATTCCATTTACTGTGAATGTGTTTCCTTTTTACTTATTATGGCAAGATGGTATAAAACTCTCATTTCAGCCTTCTTCAGTGTAGTCTTTTCCAAATGTCTAGGTCAGGCTGAAGTTAAGCCGCTCAACTTCCAATACAATCACGTACAGTGTGAGTTGTGATACATGACCCATTTTATTTATTTTGCTTGCATCCTTGATTTTGAGAAAAATCTAACAGAACCAAAATTACTTGAATGTATGATTTTGAAAACAATTCTGTTTTATATAAGCAGCTCGAGGGCAGGGGAGTCCTAGGGACTAGGAACATCTGAAATTAGTATTTCTAGTGATTCCTACGGCTGATAAACATCACTAGTTTGGTAGTGCCCCTTCTGTTTATGGAACAGGACTCTGACACACCAAAGATTCCTGCTGATGGAAGGAAGTTCCTGTAACTCTTTGCGTCACTCCCCAGTCCTTTTTCTTAAGTCCAACAATTGTCTGGAGCAGGTTTATTATAAGGTACCAGGGATCAGAAGGGAAAAAAATGTATCTCCTGTTTCATCACCAGTGTGAGAATCCTGTGGTGATCATTCCAAACATGGGAATTTAAAATCTAAGTCAATACATTCCCACAATATTTACTATGGAATGAGCTCTTCTTTCTTTTCTTCTCTCTTTTTTCTTTTTAACAGCATGTGTATACTACCAAATTAAATAGACTCGATGCAGTGTTGATGCACTCCCTAAAGATGGAAATTTCATATTTACAAATGTTTTGGGTAAATGCAATTAATTAGAAGACCTAAGAACATAGCGAAAACTACCCACCTATGAAGAGATGATTATTAAGTACCACATTTTTCAGAGTATAAGACACACTTTTTCCACCCCCAAAAGTAGGGGTAAATGTCTGTGTGTCTTATACAGTGAATGTTGCCGAAGCCCTGCCCACCTGCCAGCCCCCAACCATCGGCCATTGACTCCCAGCAATTTTCCTTCTTGCAGCAAACAGCAAACAGCCTGTTGCCTCTTGCAGCTTCAGCACAGCCTGATTAGCACAAGCACTGATGGTCAGTTGGATCAGCCTCCTGACGATCAGCTGTTTCAGGCTGCAGGGATGCCGTTGCCTATTGCCGCCTCCGCACGCCCCTTTTTGGGCTCTGCATCCCATTTTTGGCCTCCGCACGTGCCATTTTCCACCTGCTCCGATTCCCACCACCCAAAAATGGGGGTGCGTGACACCCAAAAACGGGGCGTGCAGAGACGGCAATAGGTTATGGGAATCCCTGCAGCCTGAAACAGCTTCACTGGGAGGCCGATCCAACTGACAATCAGCTGCTTCTGCTAATCAGAAGCTGAAATAGGCTATTTGCTGTTTGCTGCAAGGAGGAAAATTGCTGGGAGGCAGAAGCAGATTTTTTTTTCTTGTTTACCTCCCCAAAAGCTAGGTGCATCTTATACTTTAGAGCATCTTATACTCCAAAAAATACACTAAAATAAATATAGTTTTTTAATGCTAGTGGGTATTATTTCTTAATCACTAAACAGTCTGGGGTTTTACCACATCCCTACCCCTTCAAATATTTCTCAGGAATATGCACTTATTTATTTAATTTATTTATTTATTTTTATTAGATTTATACCCCGCCTCATTTCATTTCATTTCATTAGGGGAACTCGAGGTGGCTAACAGCAATTAAAATACAATATATTGCAATATAAAAATAAAAAACAACCATCCATCCATTCACAGACATTCAATGAACCTTCAAAAAAGGGGGAGAGGGGGCACGTCACTTAATGGTATATCTAAAAGATGTGAAACAGTTTGAATATAAAATGCAATGGTACCGAATCAATTATTTTATCTCTGTTTTTAAGCGTCCAACTTTACTAGTTGATTTCAAGCAGTGATATAGCTATATGCACTGCTGAACATCTGTGCATTGCTTTTTGCCAGAAAAGCAAAGGCTAACTTCCCCCTAGTGAGGATCTTTTAAAAAATGCAAGACAATGTGTAAAATTTCAAGTTCATTTGATCACCAAAAAAAAGGAAATAACCTTTTTTTCATGTATGCCAACTTACCCTGAATTCATATTCAATTAAACTACCGATCTCATCTTCCGATTTCATTGCACTTTCCCCAATAATATTACCTCCAAAATACACCTGGGAAGGTTTAGCAACCCTGTTGTAAAAAATAAATAAATACCAATATATGAAAATAACCTTTAAAGGGGACCGTTTCTGGCACTGATTTCTGAAGGACCCTTACCCTGTGAGTGATAAAAGCAGTTCTATAACAACTTTAGCTTTCGCAGTAATTGGTTCCAGATTAGTCTGATTGCTTGTCCTGCAACGAAAAGGAAAGGAAAGGATACTTTCAAGGAATAGTTAATTATTTTCATTTATAATGCAGATGCGTTCACAATCTATTTCATGGCCATCTTAAAGCATTAGAAACAGAGTAGGAAACATGATGAATCCAGTTTTAAAAAAAAGATCTTACGTTTCCAGTTTCAGATTGATATCCAGCTCTTTCGTATCGACATTAACCTTGGTTGTACTTAAAATCACATAAAATGTAACCTAGGAAAAGGAATAAAAAGAGTGATTGCCCTATATTGCAGGCACAAATCTTACAAGCCATAACTGGTTTATTTGCTAGGATTGGTTAAAATCAGAGAGAGATAACTGAAGTCCTGGCGACAGTGTCTTAGTTGTTACTGAAACAAAACCAATGTTTTAGTGAGAAGTTTTACAGCTGGCTTTTCAACATTATGTATGCTCCCCCGATTCTCACTTTTTGCTAAAAGATGCGTCTTTTCTTTTAATATTAGTTTCATGACTTCTGCCATAAATAAGAAATAAGGAGTAGCTGCTTTGCTTAATTTCTGATACATTTGATCATACAGATAAATATGGTTCCACTTTTAATTTTTAAACTCAGTCATGAGGGGATAGTACACAGGTAATCCTGGACCTATAGCCATTCATTTAGAGAGCATTCCAAGTTACAGTGGACTTGAAAAAAGTGAATAAGGGCCAGTTCTCACGCTTATGACCATTACAGGATCCCCACAGTCGTGTCTTCAAATTATAAGTGCTTGGCAACCGACAAGCGTTTACGATGGTTGCAGCATCACAGGGTTCTGGGAGCGTCATTTGCAACCAGGCAGCTTCTAACAAAATCCATGAGGGATGTCAGATTCGCTTAACGACCACATGATCATTAAGCTATGGTTATTCATATGGCAAAAGGGTTGTAAAATGAAGCCTGACTCACTTAACATCTGCCTTGCTTAGCAATGGAAATGTTGGGCTTAATTATGGTCGTAGGTCAAGGACTACCTGCACTTCACCGATCAGAAATGCGGAGCACCTGGATTTTCAGCCATCCCATTATCTGAGAAGCAATACACTTAGACTTATATACCACTTTTTACAGTGTTTTTTACAGCGGTTTCTCTAAGCGGTTTAGAGTCAGCATATTTCTCCCAGCTATCTGGGTCCTTATTTTGCCGACCTTGGAAGGATGGAAGGCTGAGTCAACCTTGAGCTGTTCAGGATCAAACTGCCAAATTGCAGGCAGCCGGCAGTCAGCAGAAGGAGCCTGCACTCCTGCATTCTAACCACTGCGCCACCGCAGATCATTAAAAAACAACAACACACACTTACGGTAGAATTTCTTTTGAAAGGATTTCCAAGTTCACAGTCCACTTGAGAACCATTTGGATTAGCACCACAGGAGAGTTTTTCCTGAATTAATTAAAAAGAAAAAAAACCAGCTGCATCAAGCCAAAATTTAAGTGAAACCACACAGTACCCTTGAATATCCTCATCATTTGGTGGAATTATTTACCGGAAAGCCCTTCCACTCCCTGAAAGCAGAATAAGTCAAGCTGTCGGGAAAGGTTGCTACAAGTCTTGCTTCATGAGCATCTTCGCCATCTTTCAGAGGCTGCAAGGCGTTGGAAGGACTGTTGGTCACTGTGATTTCAAGGGCAATATCTTTCTGGTCTTTGAGAACAAGCACCGGGACATTGTTTTCCCTGGGGAAATAGAGCAGAGTCACATCACTGGGAACTGGAGGGTAAAAGTGTTAGGACCACGTTCTTACTAATTCCTTCTGTAGACTTACATGGGGAAATAGGCAAATTTGTCCTCGTTTCCCTCTTTGGTGCAAAATCTGTAATGCATCTTCAAATTGCTGTGGCATATGTTGTCTGATCCACAGCCTTCTTTCAGAAACTGCACCTAAGAAAGGATACAAGTTCAGCGGTTTGATATCAAGTGCCACAGGTGATATGACAAAAATCAAGAGGAAGGAGGTTGTTCTAATTTGTTGTATACTAGCTGATGACCCGGCCTTGCTCAGTTTTTTTTTATTTTTTAAAGAAGTATAATGGTGGTAGTCACAGCTGAGTGGAAAGTGGCTTGAAAATGTGATTGATCCCCCTCCTGTTTATAATGTTGTTTTTCTTCTTTGTCCGTGTCCTGTTTTTGCTGTCTTCTTCTGTCCCCCTCCTTTCCATTGT
>JANHGC010001761.1:32346-47776 GCA_027560395.1 Boaedon fuliginosus
CCCCCCCCGCCCGACCCAACCGTGACCGCCGGGGGGGCGGTGGGGGGGGGGGCGGTGGCAGAGGCGACGGCCCCCGCCACAGGATGGTGAGTGTGACCCGGGAGGCAGAGCGGAACCGGGAAGAAGGACCTGGCCGGAGGGGATGGAGCCAGGAGGGAGCCAGGAGGCGGCGCTTCGAGGCGTGGGGCGGGGGGGGGGAGAGAGACAAGTGACAGGGAGGCGAGAGTGTGCCCGCAAAACCAGTCCTGCTGTCAGGGAGGTGAGTGGCAGGTAGGCCACGGGCGGGGTGGCGGGTCTGGCTCCTTTTACTAAGGGGCGCGGGGAGAGGGTGGTCGGCTCCTGCAGCTGCCTTCACGCGGGGCAAATGACAGGTCCCGTGGAAGCTGGCCGGGGACAGCGGAGGAGCTGGAAGAGTCGAGGAGGAGGAGGAGGCTGGGAGGTCACTTCAGACAGGACAGGTGCAGGGGAAGGGGGTGAGTGGCCCTGTAAGGCACTCAGCGGTTCATGAGCGTTGGACCCCTGAATTGGCTATTGGCGGTAAGATTTGGTCGGTGGCGATAAAAAGGTGTGAGTTTGGGTCTGCCTGTCGAGGTTCCCTCTGGGGGAGTAAATTCGCATTCCTCTTGGATGCGGTGGAGCCTAAAACCATCCAGGTGAGGGGAATAAATTGTCCAGGGTAGGGGATTATTTCTGTGGTGATTTAGTCCTGGGCAAAGTTTTTGTGAAATTTGAAGTTGTTGCATCTGAAAGGGCTGAGCCTCAACTAGCTCAAAACAATTGAACTGCTTCTCTGTTCTGGATAATAGACATGGCTTGTGGCTGATAACAGGCATGGCCTGTATAAAATGTATTTTCCTTAAGATTGCACTCTCGTATCCAATTACTCAGTTGAACTCAATGGGAACTGCTTCTTAGTAAGAATGTGTAGAATTATTCTTTTAAGGTTACTGTCACTGAAACTGGCTGCTCATTTGGCATGGTTTTTTTTAATCCAGCAGTTTACTAGGGTCTTACTGAATAGCTAACCAGTGAAACAATACCTAGGCACACAGTCTTAAACCTACTTATTTGGAAGAAAATACATTTGGAAACATACCTGACTCCTGAAGCATGTATTCTTTATTATGGATTCTTTTATCCTATAACCTGTGGGAAATATTTCCTGTTAACATTCTTATATAACATTTACATTATCTAAATCCTGCTTGTGTTTGAAATAATAAGTATGGTCATAGTTTGAGACCTGAGTTTTTTGAGGGAGGTTGGTGCTTCCCATTAGGAAGTATCTAATAAAGTGCTGAAAGGTGACACTGAACAAACAATGTCAAAAATGTGATGAAATGAATCTTAACTCTTCATCAGTAAGCATAAACATATGTTTAATTGTTCATAACTGAAATTGTAAACTAATCATTTTGAGAAGGAAAGAGAGAATATAGTTAAATTTAGGCACCAATGATGGGAGGGATAGATTCATAAAAGGATCATTTTTATCTTTTATAATTCCTTTTCTGTGTGCTTCACTTCTTAGAGGTTCTTCCAAATATTAATCTGTAATTGTCTTGCCAGTTCACAAAATTTTAATGGAATTTAAATGAGCTGGTTTCCAGTGAAAATCTTTACTATTTCTCTCTTCCTTCCTATTATGAAATATTAACATATATACAAACACATATACACAAACACATACACAAGAGCACACACATTGTAAGAAAGGGAGAAATGAAAGAAGGATATTAGTAATAGCAAGAGCTATCCAAAATGTTGTATCTTTAGCTGCATATAACAAACACGTTTATAGTTTTGCTTCAAAGAACTACTTTACTGAGTGCTTCTCTGCTGCTTCCTGGATATTAGGAAAAGTTACAAAATACAGAATTCAAAGGAGACATCACATTAGACTACATTATGTATGGTGACAGTCCCTTAGATGTTTCAGTGATACAGTAACTTTAAATCTATTGTAGCAAAAATGATGAAGCTTGTGATTAAAACTTATTAGACTGTTTTATCAAGTACAGTCCACATTATGTCAGCTGTACATGTATATTTTTGCTCATTTAAGCATTTAATACATCAATTGTATCTATAGAATTATTATCCAGTAGATTCAACTGACACAGACTTAGAATTTTCCTAATCTGTAGTCTTAATGCACATCATAGCATTTTATGGGTCATCATATAAATAAAGATTTGTTATAATATTCTCAATAATATTATGTGAAGAAGAGCTTTGGAGATTATTGCCCTTCTGCTAACTATAGCCTTAGATTGAATGTGAGTTTCAAAATATAACAATGAAATATAGTTTAACGAACTACCAGGTTTTGTTGCTAGTAACTTTCGTATCTGCAATGAGCAAAAAAAAATTAAAATAACTAAGAAGAAATTATTGTATTCATGGAAAAAGCTTTGGCTTGGGATTAGATCCTTGAAAGAAGGGTTTTTACATTTGTAAACTATTTTTATACTGAGAATAACAATCAAGGTTTAGTCAGAACAGAGACGTTTTCCCGTTCACACATAGCAATTGCTACTTGCCTTAAGTAAGTTGCAGATTATAATATGACTGTTAAAAAACTGAAACCCTTGTTGCTTCCTAGTAGTATATGGTTACGTTTCTCAATTACTGAATTCTTCATCATAAGACGTTATTCAATTAATTAAGTAATGGAAAGTCAATAATTAATAATTGAGAATTGATTAAGTATATGTTTGTATATATTTTCCAGGAATTAACCAAAAGGGAAAGTGTGTTACAACACATTAATGAGAACTATCTGATATAGCAGTTAAGGCATTGAACTAAAAACTGTGAGATCCTGAGTTCTAGTCTTTCCTTAGTTCTGATTATACATGTCAAGCTGGGTGACCTGAGCTTCCTCTCTTAACACTAGGAAGAAGGCAAGAGTAAACCACTTCCAAATTCCTTGCCAAGGAAACTGTAGAGATTAGTTCACGCAGTCAATAGGACTTACATTGACTCAAAAGCACAAACAACAACAATAAAAAAAGAACAATATTATTTTTCAGCTTATTTTTTTCAGGCAGGTGTTGATTAAATGTGCATTTGTTAGTTCTAAGTCTTTGGTTGCAGTTAAAAGAATGAATTCATTATTTTTTTTAATTGAGGAGCTATTAATACGTTTGAATTCTTCCAATACATTCACCTTTATAATTATCCTTGTGATTAAAATCATTGTAATAAATATGTGGAAATATTTCTATACGCATTTAGACCATACAAACCCTAAATGGTATTAATGAAAGTAACAAGAAAAGGATGGTTATTCTAAATTTCCCTTTCTGGGTATCATTGCCAATCAGGAGAGCAAAGACAGAGGCTTCTGAAAAGTTTTGACCTGTATTTGATAATAATCACTCACTTCTCTGCATCACTCATAGCAGGGAAAATGTTTGCTGAAAACATTTCTTGGCAATTCTTTTCCTTTCTTATTATCTTTGTCATTTCTTTCTTTGCCTTCTATATAGTTGAAATTCAGATTATAATTTCTTTACAACTGAGACCTAACTCAAACTGTGCTATTACTTTTTAAAATAAAAATAGTATTTTATAAATGTCAAACTCTTGTACAAATTTTTCTCTTTCATTTACAAAATTTTGATGAATACTGTATCTTGATATATACTGTAAAGCAACATATGATAATATGTTAAGGGAAGTTATATCTGCATAACTTTGTTGTAAGTTCTGGAAGCAGAAGTACAATTTTCCTCATCACTGCAATTTTACATATACTTCTCTAAGAGTACTGTAAGTATAATGATACAACTTCGGAATAAATATGCATACGTTTTAGTTTATTTAAACAGTAATGATCATATTCCTATTCCAGTATTTTGGGGATTATTTTGAAACACATTCAAGTAAGGGCATTCAAACTATGATATTTTAATTGCTTTCACAGTATAATAATACTCATTGTGTTTGGTTTTAGCTTAGTGTGTTATGTGAATCCAGCTATTGTAGTTTATTGAAGAAAGCATGACTTAACATAATATATAAACACAACCTTGGACATGAATATGGACTTCTGATGGTTTGGTAAATTATGGAAATAATGCCATTTTGTTTTTCTTGTGTATTTTTCATTTCATGAAAAGTGGTGCTTCTGTTTTACATTTTTGCATTTGCCATTGGAATAACAAATTGTAATACCTTTGCTGTTTTTTAATATTTGTACCTGAGATAAATTACTCAGCATGATTTCTTGATTTCTTTGAGTAAGTACGCCTTTCTTGTCAAAGATGCATGGCAAGGGAATCATGGCAGTGTATTAATCAACTATATTCAATATGTTGTATGCATTAAACTTAATCAAAAATTAGTGGCCTGTCTTATTTAGTTATTTAACACAAAGGTCCCAGTTGAGGAAGGTTGGAGGAAGGTTAGAGCAACTATGTTAAAAACTAAACTATAGTTCACCATAGTTCTGCTGATTACTGCCTTTCTGGTGTGGCATCTTTGCAAACTCCCAACAACATTTATAAGGTCAATTTAAGTACTTGCCACAGCAAAGCAGATTGTGAGGAGGCATGTTGAAGAGACTGTTGACCTTTGGGTGGAGGTCAATTTGTCATTCAAGAGTAATTTATATAGAATAAAGATACAACAAATATGACATCCTGAGGAAACTGTTTGTGAAGTGGTTGTCTTCTGTTTTTACCCACATACCATGTATGCGTATTTAGATAGCCACAGACAGCCTCATTTAATTTCACTTATGAATATCTATCTCCTCCTAGTGGTAACTATATTTGTTGTTTTTCCACTGGCATTGGTTTTGGGATGAAATAACCATGTTTTCTTGATTCCAAATGAATTTTCTGAATCTTACTGTTTAAGGGAACAATCTGAGTCCATTAGAACCAGCTACTATTGAGGGTAGATGAGATAATATTTATTGCCAATCTCTCTGTTAATATATTATTTAAAATATTCATGAAAAACAATGAAGTGCAGCAGTTTTATCCAACTCCCATGTACACACTGGGGTACTTCTTTGCATGCTGTGTAGTGTTGATAGTATTTTTAATGCAACTATGTTTATGTTAATAACTGTTAATTTTGTACTTTTTTTTGCTTCTTGTGAGATGGGCAGTTTAAATTTGATAAATAGCAATTTGGTCATTTAAATGTGATGAATATCATATAACAGACAAAACACATAATTTACCCAAACTGCGGCTTGATCACAGCTTATATGACCATCCACAGTAATTTGTCTTTTATTTTTTTCAAGCTAACTATTATTTAATGTATATGGGTTCATAAAGTGGTCTATGACTAATATATTTGCTTTTAATTAATATGCCTGCTTTCATTTTCACCACTGCAGGATGTAGTTAACACTTCATATATAATTCAAAACAAAAAGTAGATTTTATGAGATTAAATGAGAGAAGAAAATTATACTTACAATTCTAGATGCTATGTACACTTATTTTAAAAGTATGATCTCAGTGGCTAGAATTCTGAATTTAGCTGTCTTGGTGAGAGTGTCCACCAAGGTTAATAGAAGAGCAGAAACAGTTTTCTGTTTCGTCTATAACTTCTTGAACACAATGACACAGGGGATAACTGACTTGGAAATGATACTTAAGAAAAAATATATTGAATGGTAGATTGCAAATTGATTCAGTAGAATTATATAGTTGAAAAATGCATTTTAATGTATACCATAGAAGTAGGGTAGACCAGTTGGAGGCCAGTTCTGCTTTCCAACCAGCTAAATTAGGAACAGACTTATTGCGACTAACTATACTTGAAAGTCAAAAGGATGGGCAGCTTTAATTCATCCTATTCTTTCATAGAGAAGGTAGGGAGAGCCAACAAATAAAAGAGAAATAGAGCCTGGGAGAGGAAATTGGAGGGTTGACTCAATGAGGAAAAATCTGCCTTACAGAGTGGAAGAGAAGAAGACAGATGTCTATATCTGTGATTAAGGAATAGAATGCATGATTATTTGTATAACAAATGAAGAGAATATATACATGTAACATCTTGAAAATAGAAAAACAGTGACTAGATTTACACACTTACCAAATTATAATGTGGCCGGGAGAGGACTGACTTACAATTAAGTCCTTGTGGTCTGTAAACTGTTGTTCATGGCTTAGTTATGTGAACATAGTCAACTGTCATTTATGTAGGAACTCAGGATAAAGACACTTGGATATGAACCAGGTCTGTCTCCCTTTCTCCTTTTATTTATTTTTAAACAAAAACATGATAGTGAAAGAATGATTATATTTGCACTATGGGGTTTGCTCATTTTTGCATTTGAAAGGAAGTAATTTCAAAGTTAATCTTCTATTTGGGAAAATTATTTTTAGAAAAAGATTTAGAAGTGATTTTACAAAATTAACTAACCTTTTTGAGAATTGATACAAGAAACATGGGATTAAAACAGTGTGCTTACATTCTAATTTCACCTTCTTTCCTTCCTAAAAAGGAATACTTTGTTCCAATACAGCATGTTAGCCATAATTCATGCCGGTACCCAGCCATATCATCCTCAAAACTCCAATGGGCTCACAGGCAAAAAAAAAGTTTGAGACTCTTTATGTAAGACATCATGGAATTTTAAATTCAATATAGACAATGTATTTTTTAAATAAAAAAGTTACTTAAATGTAATCTCAACCAGTTTTATCTTACTTTGAAAGAAGAGTTTATACAGAAAGAAATAAGGTCACACCGGCAGTTTATGTAGGTAAAGAAATCATGGCAAAATTACCTGAACACCTTAGAGTCAGGACGATTGCTCAAGGTGTCTCCTGCCAAATAGAGATTGGCAGATGGTTACTGGAATGCTGACCTCCTGAACAGAGAATGCCATTCCAAGAAAAGCTTGTCTGATAGTTATTTATGGTTTAATGTTTAACATTATTTTTATTTGTTTGTTTGTTTGTTTGTTTGTTCGTTCATTCATTTATTCATTCATTCATTCATTCATTCATTCATTCATTCATTTATTGTTGTAGCACTGTTTTTTCTGATTTATTTTGTAGTAACTCCTTACCAAACAGAGTGAAATGTAAAAATATGTAAAACATAGGATTTGAGAATTGTCAGTTTGATACGACTTTTCCACCATAAAGTATCTTCATCTGTGTAATTAATAAACTCAATATAAATCCTAGGAGTAGATAGTTATGTTTCTTTGGAGAAAATTGTGTTTTCCTTTTAGGAATTGCATTTTACTGAATTGTACATAGATTGCAATTCTATATTTAATACTTACATAATACAGCTGAATGGAATACTGTCTGTATCTGTAATAAGATTGGTCATACGTTTAAGTGACCAAGAAAAAGGAGCTTCCTGCTTGAGAGTGATATGCTTGCTAGTGTTTTTTTCTATTTCCCTTCCCATGCATACATATAGACAACTGTCTTTGTTCATGCATGTTATGTAGGCTTCAGATTATACTTTTATTTCAGAAAATGACTTGAGGAATTATCCCACTATAGATTAAATGCAGCTGAGACATACTTCTCATTAATATATTTATTTAAATACTGTTCTATACATTATGTAGAATTTCTGTCACCAATGTGCCACAAATCAAGTTGAAAGCACTCTAATACAGTCAAGGCTTCAAAATATGTTTGTCATATTCTTGTCTCCTGCAGTAAATATTAAAGTGACTTTACTCAAGTCTGTTCTGTATAGGGCAGTATAACTTGATGCTTGAAGTCAAGTTTGGTGCTTGAAATCTCACACTTTCTTGGTTTACTCCAGCCATATATCAATAACCTCCTGTAGCTGTGATACCTATGTTGTAGATTTTCATCTGAGTTAAGCTGTTTTACAGGCAAGCCAAGGCTGTAAATAAAACATATTTGACTTGGTGTATATTATTCAATTCTGTTGAACAAAATTGTTTCGTTCTGCTCCAGAAATGATCTCTACCCCAGATAAGAGACATTTGTTCTAAATCACATAATTAATATTTGTAATAGGTACATTAAATTTCAATCAGCATATTTGAAAAGGAGTTGTGTGAAATTCATCCTTCTAAATGATTCTAAACACGAGACATTATGATACCTTTTTTATTATAGGTTGTCTGGCAGTAATTGTTGCAAATCCACCAAAGCCTTGATGTTTGGTTTGTGAAATTGACACAGCGGAATCCACAAGGAATGGAGAAATCGGTTTCCACTGCTTTATCAGAACAGGAGAAAGAGCATGAGGATGACCAAGGAAAAGCTGTGCCAATGACCCTTGTGTCAAACAAAGAGGATCTTATTGCCCTTGAGTATCCCCAAGGTGAAGCGAGAATTCCTACTTTTTTTAAAGATGCAAAAACATCTCTTGAGCATACAGCTTTGTTGAGGGCATCAAAGGAAGGGGGGATTGATCTGAAAGTGGCTGTCCCAAATTCTTCAGAGAAACTAGAAGCCATGAATAGAGAGGGGAAAGTGACTGAGATGTGTAGTCATAAAGAGGGTTTGTTATCCATGTTCATTCATCAAGATTCAGATGCTGCTTTGGAAGACTGTGAAATCACAGGTAAGTCTAGTACTACATAATGGCAGGCTTCATAAGGCTTTATTTCTTGCTGCATAGGTAAGCCAGCATCCAGAGAGCACTGAGATGAAAATAAACGAATTATCTAACAAATCAAGAACAAAATCACAGAAAGATCTAAATATGATTCTTATGCTGTGGATAATTGGATTAAGGCTGGAAATATATAATGTGGCTATAGTATGTATATTTAAGATATATAGGAACAGTTTATACATGTATCCTAGTATTAGGGACACAGTTGGAAACCTTTACCTTTTTTATTAGAAATCATAATTTTTTGTTAATTATTTCTGCATATGGGGCTGAGTAAGCTTTTTCAAGCTGGGGACAGCCTTTTCTCTTTGTGTCCTGTTTGGGAACATAAAATATACAGTGTGATTGCACTGATGTGGGTGGGAACTAATTGTTTGTACTCTTTTTCATAAAGATGAATTAAGGAGCAGAAATGAAGCCTTAAATCTCACAAAAGGCTTGTAGGAAGGAAGTTCATACAAATGCTTGTGTGCAGTATCTTTTAGATGGGGAGGGGGTATCTTGGAGTGTTTTTAGTTAGCAGTCCTATTGTCCAGGTATCTCATATGTGCATTGTGTTCATGTAGGTTGTTAAATAAATGGTGGGAAAACATATTAAAGTTACAGATTGTTTTTTATTTCGATTGAAGTATGCAAAATAAGATCCTTCTCTTCGCTGCCTCCAATTGACACCACATGCTAAAGTACCACGTATGTTTTGTCTCCTAACCAAGTCTACAATGAAACAAGGAAATGTACCCTTAATGTACCCTTAATCAAAAAGATTTGTTGTTAGAAGAAATTTAGGAGATGTAAAAATACAATACAGGCAGTCCTCATCTTATGACCGCAATTGAGCTCAAACTTTCTTTTGTAAGTGAAACATTTGTTAAGTGAGTTTTGCCCCATTTTACGACCTTTCTTGCCATAGTTAACTTGAATCAGTGCAGCTGTTAAGGTAGTAATATGGTTGTTAAGTGAATCCAACTTAGCCATTATCTTTGCTTGTCAGAAGGTTGCAAAAGGGGATTGCATAGGTCTAGGACACAGCAACTGTCATAACTATGAGTCAGTTGCCAAGCGGTCGAAGTTTGATCACGTGAACATGGGGATGCTGTAATGGTTGTCAATGTGAAAAATGGTCATAAATTATTTGTTTGAGTGCTGTTGTAACTTTGAATGGTCAGTAAATGAATTGTAAGTCGAGAACTATGTATAATTATAGTAATAATTATTATTACTGTGATAATAACTACAATACCAAATCTCTACATGGTAAAATTCTGCCCATTGGAGAATTGTTGCTTCTTTTTAAATAAAATTTTATTGTTTTCAACATAAAAAATATAAAAAGCAGTATAAGGTAAATCCAGTCTGGGGGTTCTGGGTCTTGTACATTTTCATATATGTGTCACCTCCAGTTTCCTTGTGTATTGTCATATCATCATATAATATTAAAACCACATACAAGAGAAATAATATAAAAATTTTCCCATTTCATTCCCTTCCCCTCTTAAAAATAATCTCATCTTTCCTAAGCCTCATTTTCCCCTTAATTATCCTTACCATTTCTAAAAGTCTATTTCATAAATCCACATCCATTTCTTAATTATCTATTTTGCTATTTAATGATTTTAAACTTAAATATTTTTATTTTAAAAAACTTCTTAAAAAGAGAAAAGGAAGAAAGGGAATAGAAAAACAAAAAAACAAAAGTATTTAAAATGCATCATATCACATTTTCCTAGTTAATTTGCATTCTTTCTACTCCTCATCCATCTTTTTCTTCCTCGAGCGGTCTCTTCCTTTTTTCTTGCCCACCCCCTCCTCTTCCTTTTCTGCTCCATCATTTCTATCTCTCTTCCTTTTGTCTATTCTCACTAGCGTTTTCCTCTCTCTCTTGGTACTTGTCTCCCCCGCCTTCTGCCCCACCCTGTATTCCTTCAAGTCTTTCTGATACTTGTAAGTCTTGGAGACCATTTCTTTTTTACTCTTCAAAAAGTATGTCCGAGTATCTTTTTTTCCATTACACTCCTTCACCTCCATCTTTTTCAGCCCTTCTTCCTCCTCTTTCATCTCCACCCTTTCCTCGTGTCTCCTTGACTCTGATCCTCATTGATTGGTCAGCTCCATTTCCTCCATTTGTTTTAACATAGTTGACATCATGATTCTCATTTCATTTCCAAGATTTTCAATTTCATCCATTTTGTTTAAAATCTTTCTATCTACAGTCATTCTGCACCGCACCAAGTTCTTTAGTCATATCCATTTTTTAAAGAGAAAAAGTCAACAGTCCACTTCCAGTTCAAGTATATTAAGGCCGACGCTCCGATCGTACTCCTTCCAGTCCCGGGGAGAGCAGTTCTTAGGAACGGCACCCTCTCAGTATCTTCAGGTTGCCTCCCTTTTATTTCGCCACTTTGTTAAATAAATGCAGCCACCGCTTCTTTTTGGACCAAATTAAAGTCTGTAATGTAGTTATTCCATCTGTCTCGTCTCGCCCGTCCTACCTCAGGTTGGATTTTGTTTTCAATTACTCCTCCAGCGCTTTCTTGCCCGGGAGGTTCCAGATAGGTAGCCACCATCTTGGAGACAGTCCTGACCGGCCCTAGCTAAGAGCACCTGGGAAGTGGGGAGAGGATTTGCGAGTCCCCTCTACCCTTCCTCCCATGCTCCACCACTTCGCCTATCGTACCGATAGGCTTGGACCCTCTTCTGGGTCCTTGGACTGGCAGTCCTGGAACAGTAACTGCGGACCTCGCGGCTTCTGCTTCCAGTATTGCCGGAAGTGCCCCCGGAGGTCCGAGAATTGTGGCTTTTGAATTTTAGTTGTTGGGTACCATTTCCTTGGAACTGTATAAAGTTTAGTTTTCTGTGTGTTCCATCAAGCTGAGTAAAAAATAGCCCTTTTTCCATTGTCATATGTAGGTTTTTTTGTAACAGATAAATAATTTTCCCCATAGTAATCCATTATTATGGCAAATATTGTGCGGAATGTATCAGACTTATTAGTTGAGGATTTTAGGAACTGAATATAGTATTGACCCTGATCTCTATTACATTTTTATATCTACTATGATTATTGCTTCCTTGGTACTTAATTATGGTCTGAGAATCCATCCATAGATATTTTTATTTACATATAAGAAAAATTAAAACCTGTTTAAATGTTTCCAAATAACATTCAGAAATAGCTAAATTTTAAAAAGTATATAAATGTCTTTCTGCTTGCCTATTTTCTTTTTCTTTCTTTTTTTCTTTTTTTGCCAACTTTGTTAGCTCTTTCTGGTCATGAAGAAACGAAAAGAGATATGCAGAGCATTGAAAAACATGCTTCCTCAGAAGCTGTGAAAATTCATTAGGCCTCACTCACACATTTTCAAATTTACCTTTCACAGCCAGAATGACTGAAAGCCATTCTTTTTTTAGCTAAAAGTTGATATTTGCAGTTCAGTATATGGTGCACCTGGAAACTGGATCAGAAATTACTTACTGTATATTTTATTTTTGATACTTGGCTTATTATGTGCTGAATGAGTCTCCTTTCAGCACTATATAATGATGTATCTCTGACATTTTGCATAGGAAATTGTATAGGAAACTGCCATAGGTTTGTTGTCAGAGGTAACTATTGCATAGGTACTTCCTTCAGAATCCTGACCATAGACAGGTTTGCAATGCACCTAAGATGGCATGATAAAATTCCCACCTCAATTAATCAGACAAGGTGAAAATTACAGTTGTAGGATACATGTGATAAATTGGCATTTTGACAAATAAGAAATTGGCCAATTGCTCAAGTATGCTTAACCAGAAGAACAAGTGGGAGATTTATTTACTTAATAGGTTGAGATGCTTCCTTTCTTATCTAGAGGCATCTATCTGGGCTGAGAGCTTGGGGAAGGAAACTTCCACTGGAAGGATAAATCAACATAAAACTTATTATTGAGAGTGGTGTTTTCAGTGAGCAAGTTTCTATGATGGTTTTCAGATGATTTCTACAATTAATTCTCATTTACCAACAGCCTTTTTCAGTGAACTTTTGAAGTTATGCCAGTACTATCTCTCAATCATGTGATTGGCATTGCCATCAGAATGTAATGTCCTGTTGCTTTTCTTCCCCTCTCCTGATTTTAGAGCAGAGAGATTGAATAGAAAGGCGATACAAGAAAGTAAGGAAATACAATATTGAAAGCAATGTATTGGCGTTTGCCCAGATAATTCCCCATTGTATGCTTATATATTCTCCAGTCTTTCCCTTATGTGAGGGGTGGGGGAGAAACCAATTTCTGTAGGCAATTTCTCATGTTCCTGGTTAATTCTACTCCCCAGCAGAAAGTTTAGAGAGGAAAGGATTACAAGAGACTAGTAAACAGACACTTAGTGGGGAATGCAGCAATTTGTTTGTGTAATGCATTTGAAGCTGCCAGTGCCAGTATTGCTTTCAGTATGTATTCCCATTGTGAATCTGCTTATTCTCTTGTAATCCCTTCCTCTCAAATCAATGTAAATGCATATATTAATTCCATTTTATTAAAATCCCAGTCCTGGATTTACCATTCCAAAGGAAGGAGGTCAGGAGGTAGGCATAGGTGAAAGGTGTGAACTCTCAGTTTTGAGCCAGAAAGCACCCTTGCAGTCACATGACTTCCCATTTACTGTAACAGCTGCTTTGCTTAGTGACAGAGTTGCCAGTTCCAATTGCGGTCACTAAACATGGGCTATATTTGCTTAATAAAACAGCTGTTTTGCTTGAAGTGGATGCCACATTTTTGGAAAGAGGGAATTAATTGACATATCCTTCATATTTACTTGTGTGTGTGAAAAGTTAGATTGGTTTCATTTTTGCTGCTATAATTTATTCATCAAGATCACAGGTGTCAAACTCACCGTATCACGTTGCAATCACCTGATGTATCATGTTTTTTCCCCTTTGTGGAACTGGGGTGGGCGTGGCCTGCACCTGATGCATCTGGCCCGTGGGCCACCAGTTTCACACCCCTGATCAAGATGATGAAGAATTTGGTAACATTATCAAATATTTTCTAAATTTCTGGAGACCATGACAAAACCTTGTATCTCTTTTAAGAATTTTTTTAAATATTAAAATACAATTAAATAATTTTGTAATCCTATGGATACAAAGTTAATATTTTGTAAAATGTATGTGTCTCTTTTTAAAATAAACTCTAAATACAGTACAAGATGACTTGCATTAATGGAATTCTTAAGACTGCTAAAAAAACAATGGGCCTCTGTTCCAATGTGGCTTTTTTGGCCTACACTGTGTTTGTGATCCTGTTTCTTCTGGTAAAAGTAAAGACAAGAGATGTTTTCAGTGTTCATTTCAATGTTCATTTTCTGAGAGAGAGAGAGAAAACAATACTTGAGGTTTGATTTCAGTTATTATAAACTTTGCATTATACTGTAATTTGAGTTACCTGCTGCACCATGTCAAACATGTGAAGATCCAGATATCAGCCAGTATTGCAATAGAACCATCTACTTAGCCATATGCTGATCTTTACTACTTCTTTCTGCCTTTTGTGTATTTGATCTTTACAATGGATTCAGCTTCAACTTTTTATTTATTTATTTTATTCAAATTTGTAGGCCGTCCAATCCCATAGGACTCAGAGTGGCTCACAACAGTAATAAAACATAATCATAAAACATTAAAACATTGATATAAAACATTTAAAACATTAAAATCCCCTTAAAATTACTAAAATTCGGTGGGTCAAGCTAGTCCAGCCTGCCGGAAGAGCCAGGTCTTCAATGCTCGGCAGAAGAGTCTCAAGTCTGGGACACTCCGGAGCTCCAGAGATAGATCATTCCAGAGGGCTGGGGCCACTGCGGAAAAAGCCCTCCTCCGTGGAGTCACCAGGCGACATTGCCTGGCCGATGGTATCTGGAGAAGGTCCACCTTGTGTGACCTCATGGGGGGTTGGGAGGCAATTGGTGGCAGGAGGCAATCTCAGAGGTAACCTGGTCCAATGCCATGTAGGGCTTTAAAGGTAACGACCAGCACCTTGAATTGAACCCGGGAGCCTACTGGGAGCCAGTGCAAGCTGTACAAGAGTGGTGTGACATTGATGTACCAAGGGACACCCGTGACTGCTCTTGCGGCTACGTTCTCAACCAGCTGAAGCTTCCGAAGACTTTTAAAGGGCAGCCCCAAGTAGAGCACATTGCAGTAATCTAGCCATGAGGTGATGAGGGCATGAGTGACTTATGCTTCTTGGTCCAGAAAGGGCCGCAATTGGTACACCAGGAGAACCTGGACAAAGGTCGCCCTGGCCACAGCTGTCAGATGGTCCTGTGAACCCTCTCAGAGGGGGTCAACACCTCCCCCCATTTCTAACATTGACAAATGTTGGATGGTCCAAGAAGTAGGGACCCAGAGCCACTCAGTCTTGTCAGCGTTGAGCTTGAGCCTGTTGGTCCCCATCCAGACTCCCACGGCCCTCAGGCACCGGGACATCACTTCGGTGGAATCATTGGTGGGTTTGGGGTTGAGATGAACAATTGGGTATCATCAGCATACATCAGATACTAGGTGCTAGTAACAACTTTTAAAGCCCTACATGGCTTACGAGTGGGGTACCTTCAAGACTGCCTTCTGCTACCTTATGCCTCCCAGTGCCCAGTTAGGTCCCACAGAGTTGGCCTGCTACAGGTCCTGTCAGCCAAACAATGTCCGCTGGTGGGTCCCTGTGTTAAAGCCTCTGTGGCAACACCGACCCTCTGGAATCAGCTCCCGGCAGAGATCAGGACCATTCCCACCTTGTTGGCCTTCTGTAAAGCTGTAAAGACCTGGCTCTGGTGGAAGGCCTGGAATTGATATGCCCGA
>JANHGC010001761.1:56236-71691 GCA_027560395.1 Boaedon fuliginosus
TCTCTCAAATGTTTCCTGCCCAAGGGTGGAAAGCTGCAAAATCTGGATATTGGAGGGAACTCGAGTCGATCTAGATCTCTTATTGATTAAAACAATGTTTCATACCTTTGGCAACTTTAACATACGTGGACTTCAACTCCCAGAATTCCCCCAATTGGCAAGTGTGGCTTGGGGAGTTCTGGGAGTCTCAGTCCACCCATCTTAAAGTTGACAAGATTGAGGAACAATGAATTGTAAGCATTTCCATCCTTCTAAAAAGAATATTACATATTGATAAAGTCTATTTATGTATCATGCATAAATCTTGCTGTTAGGGTATAACAAAGCAGTTTGCCTGGGAAGATTAGAAATAAATGTATTTGTATGCCAAAATAATCTCTATGGTTTTGTTCAGTAATGCTGACAAAAAAACAAAAAACCCTCCGCAACTATATTTTCTGTTTCCACAAATTCAGAACTGAATGAAAGCTACTTTTCACAAAATGAAAAAAAAAAAATTGAAATACATGCCTAATAGCAATGGCTATGAGACATTCAATTGTATTTCCAGGCCCATTTGTCTTTCAACACAGTGGGACAATTATTTTCCTGATATTTCAAAATAAGCCATCAATGAAATGATACCATATCTGGAAACCAATCCTTTGCAGCTGGCAACTTGAACGTATCAATAGGGTCTATTGAAAACTATTGGCTTTGTTATATCCAGGCTGCAGGTAGTAACCTACAATCCATGAAGCTGATGATCCAGAGCCAAAATACATCTGCTGCTGTTGGCCAGATGAAGAACAGACTCAAAAATATATAATCTGTTATGTGGTGCAGAGATAGGGCTGCAAAGGGAAGAAAGGGCTAGGCTGTGTCTATTATGGATATTGTAGAAGGCAGAGTTAGGATCACAAAGAGCAATCAGGACTCAAGAGCTGAGATTTAGCAACTTATACATTACTTCCTTATTAGTAGCAAAGTGAACACTTAAATAGCACAGTCCCAGTTGCACTTGGTCTTTAAAGCATCACTGCCTTTTATTATTTCAAAATGTTTATAGCAAACCACTAATAAACAGGTATTTCTCAACTTATGACCATAATTGAGACCAATATTTTTAATGCTAAGCAAAACAATTATTGAGTTTTGCTCCATTTTAAAACCTTTCTTGCCACAGCTCTTACTGTATGCATACAGCAAGAGCTGCATACTTTGCAGTTGTTAAGTTAGTATTTATTTATTTATTTTATTTATTTATTATTTCGATTTCTATCCTGCCTCTCTTCAGCCATTCGGGGAACTCGAGGCGGCAATAGTAATAAGATTGTTAAGGGACTCTGGCTTCCCCATTGACTTTGCTTGTCAGAAGGTCGCAAAAGGTGATCATATGATCCCGAAACACTGCAACTGTCATAAGTACTAGCCAATTGCCAAGCATCCAAATTTTAATCATGTGACCATGGGGATGGTGCAATGGTTGCAAGTGTGAAAAATGGTCTAAGTTTTTGCAGTGCTGTTGTAATTTCAAATGGTCACTAAATGAAATGTTGTAAGTAAAGGACTACTTGTATGTTTATTATTGCAATGAACTCATACCAGTCATTTTCAGACCACCATTTTTCTGCCCTAGATACCCTATAGCCGAACGCTGAAACTTCCATTAAATCTCAGCCAATCTATGGTGCCAGTTGCTGATTTTACCCTGGAAACTCACATCACTGTCAAAAAAGTTTTTTTAATTTTCTTTCTTCACACAAACAGAATCAAAGCAGAAAGGGGAAAAAAGGCCTTGGTTTATACTTCTTGTATTCATTATAGAATGTACATCTTATATTTTTGTCTATTACAGCATTCAAAGCAAGATCATAAATGGTATTTTTTGTGAAATATGTTAACTTCACATATTCTGCATAAGAATGATACAGAAAAAGATTTGGATTTGGATCAGATTATATTGTTAAAGTAAGTGATGAATAGATATGGTTTCCCAATGCATTTCGTTCATTGAATTAAAATTTATCATTTATAACCTAGTGGAAGAGTGAAAACAAATCAAATTATTTCAGACTCCTTTACAATACAGTTTAAGGCATTTCATAGAGTTGCCCATTTTTACCCTTTCTTTTCATTTATTTCTGGAACCTTTAGCTATTAGTAATTCAGATATTGCATTATCTTCTATTTCTTGGTTCTATTGAGGTTTTCTTTCTTATAGGAGGAGGAACTTGTACTAGCAATAGCACTTAGACTTATATACTGCTTTATAGTGCTCTACAGCCCTCTCTAAGTGGTTTACAGAGTCAGCATATTTATCCCAACAATCTGGGTCCTCATTTTACCCACCTCAGAATGATGGAAGGCCAAGTCAACCTTGAGTCAGTGAGAATTGAACTGCCGATCTACTGGCAGCCGGCAGTCAGCAGCAGTAGCCTGCAGTACTACATTCTAACCACTGAACCACCATCACTAAAGGCAATATTAATTGTCTCTAATATTTCATTGTATTTTTCTTTTTTTCTTTTTGTTATTTGTTAGAGGGGAGGTGGCTAAAATATATCAAGAGTGAATGCAATGGATGGAGACTAACCAAGGAGAGAAACAACCTAGAACTAAGGAGAAATTTTCTAAAAGTGACAACAATTAACCAGTGGGACAATTTATGGCAAAATTGTAAAGTACAACTATCTAGATTAGTGATTGTGGAAACAAAAGGAAAGGCAGAAGGATCACAATAAATTATCTCTAAGATTTTTTATTTATACTTTTAAAAAACTCCATTTTATACCTTTAACTTTCTAAAAAAAACTTGTTAAAAGATTAAAAAAAAAGAATAGGAGATTTAAGGGACATGGGGGGGGGGGGTCTCACTAAAAAAAATAATTTTGTAGCCCCAAAAGTATCTACAGCTGGATTGCTTTTATGTGTTATATCTTTGAATCATTTCTTTTCTTAATAAAAAGGAAACAGAATTTGGTAATATTTCCTGACTGAAGAGACTGTAAATTCTGAGTCAATGATTTGTAGAAAAGGACTTACTCCAATGTGACTCCTCTTTCTTTATTCGTAGTAGTAGATTTACTCTATTTTCCACAAACATGCATCACAGGACCTAACAAGGATGACCACATCTTCAGGGTTTTTTTTTAAATAATACTTTGTGGGACAAAACAAAAGGCATTTTAGCTTTTCCAGATTCTTCCATTACTTGTGCTAGTTTGACTCTGGACCCCTCAAGAACTAGAACATAGCAGCAATATAGAAGCACTAATGGGACCCTAGTCCTAAAAAAATCCCTTTCCTGAACTTAAAGGAACTGAGAATGTACAAGAAACTTGCAAATTCCTTGGAACTTGTATCTAATAGAATTCTAAAGCTCTGAGAAAGAAAACTGATTTCAGATTGATATTCAGTATCACTCAATCTTTGCAGCGCTAGCTTTTTGGCCAGAGCATATAATTGTATAGAAGAGAATAAAGAGGAATCATTCAGAGTTTGCTGAGGTGGAATAAATTAGACCATGGATGAACATGAAGATTTGTTTCAGTTTGAACATAACCATATTTTGATAGCTATGAACCATTTAACCATATTTTGATAGCTAACCTAAAATCTAATTTTACAGAAATTGTGGCTCCTAATGCCAAAATTTCCTAGAAAAGAAATAGACTAGTTCAAGATATAGCAATAGCATTTAGACATACAGTATATATTGCTCCACAGTACTTTACAGCATTCTCTGATGGTTTACAAATTTCAGCATATTATCCCCAACAATCTTGGTCTTCATTTTACTGGCCTCAGAGGGATGGAAGGCTGAGTCAACCTTGAGCCGTCAGGATCAAACTCTTGTCTGTGGGCAGAGTCAGCCTGTAATACTGCATTCTAACCACTGATATTTTAATTTTTCAAGGCCTTCATATGATTTATTTCAAGCACGAATCTGTGGCATATTCATTGATTACTTGTTCCTTTACTGTTGATGGTTGATACTAAAAAGCAGAAGCTATCCACCACTTTGATATCTTATCATCAGTCGTAAGGCTGGTTATTCTACCTGTTGTCCTTAGTTCTGTCTTCTTTAAATTTAATCTCAGTCCTATTTTTTTCCTTGATTTTTGTTATTAAATCCTTTGAATTTTTAACTATCAGAGTTGATCAATGATTAATAACCAACTATCATCATTGCACAGTTTATTGATGCTTCCTCCACTTGTCACACTCATATTTTTCTTATACAGGTTGAATAAAGGAGACAGCATGCAGCCGTGTCACACTTCTTTGCCAACCTGGAGCTAGCCTGTTTCATAAAGTTCTGTCTATACTGTAATTTCCTGGCTTGTATATAAATTTTTCATGAGGACAATGAGATTCCCATTTTATGAGCATTTTCCACAGCTTGATGCACTCAACATAGCCAAAGGCATTCCTATAATCAAGGAAGCACATGCTAAATTGTTTCTAGTATTTTGAACTATCTCAATTATCCATTGTCCATGGATAATGGATAAATGTCTGGTGTTCCTTGGCCTTTTCTAAAGCCAGCTTGAACATCTGGCATCTCTTTTTCCATATAGTGCTCTAATCTGTATTGGATGATCCTAAGCATTATTTGTGCTAGCATGTGAAATAAAGGATACTGTACAACACTTTGCACACTCTGTTAAGCCTCCTTTTTTGGTATTAGTATGTAGATTGACCTCTTCCAATCTGTTGGCCATTATGTCATTCTCCAAATATGCTGGCATAGTTTAGTTAGAGTTTTTACTGATTCTTCTTCTGTTGCTTGCCAAGGTTCTGTGGGTATTCTATCAGTTCCTGTAGCCTTCAGACTTGGTAGTCAAAAGACTGCTGATCTAACTTCATCTTCTAGTACTAGAGATTCTTATAGTAAGGAATATTTTCTAGGGAATCTCTTGGTTGTTGACATCTTACTGTACAATATTTCAGTACACCCCTATCTTTGTTTAATCTCCTTTGAATCTGTTGCTATCTGTCCATTGATATTTTTAGCATACCAATTTGAGGTTGGAACTACTTCTGAGTTCAGAGATCTTTTGAAAGACATTCCTTGTTTTTCAATATCTGTTTCCATTTTCAGCGTCTTTACACATGATGTTGAAATCCTGCTTTTTGTCTCTACTAAATTCTTGTCTCTGTAATTCTTTGTTAAATTTCTTTCTGAGATTTTGGTCTTTCTTGGCTTTGGCTTCCCTTCTTGGCAATTTCCTTGGTTGTTTTGACTCCCTTTTTACTTTCTTCTGTTTCTTCATTTCTGGCAGTCTCTTTTCACATTAATCCTTAAAGAAGTCATTCTTTAAATTCTTTCCACTGTTCCTCTTGTTTTCTAACAATTAGATTCAGAATCTGAAAACAATTTCTAATTGATCCTTGAAAATGATGGGTGTATTTCAAGATTATCTCGTACAAATTAATTTTCTTCTTCTTTAGTTTAACTTGGAATTTACCTATGAGGAGTTTGGGATCTGTTCCACAGTCAGCACCTGGCCATGTCTTTAATTGACTTACTTCATTTAGCAACAACATAATCAATTTGATTTCCATATATTCCATCTGGTAATATTAATGCATTGAGGTATTGTTTTGGTTGTTTGAAGCCACTGTTAGCTATGAAGAATTCATTGGAATGGCAGAAATTTATAAACTGGTCTCCTGCTTCATTTTAGCTTCCTAAATCATACAGTCCAATTACATTTTCCTCTTTCATATTGGCAATTTTGGCATTCCAGTCTCCAATCACACGCAACACATTTTGCTTGCATCTTCTGTCAGTGTCAAATTGCACGTGATCATAAAATACAGCAGCTTCCTCTTCTTCTGCACTGGGAGCTGGAGCATAAATTTGAATGGTCACCATATTAAAGGGTTATACACAACAGCTCATCAACATTATTTGGTTATTGATTGCACTGTAGCTATGTAGTGTTCTTACTATACTCCTCATAACTATAAAAGCAGTGCCGTTCCTTCTTTTTCATGTCCTGAATACTAAACAGTCTGATCTGATTAAAGATGTACAATTTCAATCCATCTCAATTCTCTAATGTCTAAAATGTCAATTCGTAGTCATTTCACTTAATCTTTCATTCTGTTGAACTTTCCCATGTTCTTGCTTCTTGCATTCCATGTTCCTTCTGTAATTCTGCCTTTGTAGCTTTGGATCTTCTTTTCTTGTATAGCAATATCAGCAATTAGACATCCTGCAGGCTTTAATCCTAGCTATGTCAAAACACCATTAGTACTATGAAAGATTCTGAGCTCTTCCATAACATATGGAGTGCCATCTGACCTGGGGAGCCTTTCATCCAGCACCGTAGTCAATCACTTTGTATTTTCTATTCCATTTTCTTGGTAAAAATGCAGGAATGGTTTACCATTGCTTTGTCTTGTGCAATATGAATTGCTGCCTTACCACTGTCACTAAAGCAATCATTTGCTTCCTATATCCTACACAGGTGGACCACACTTAGTGACTGCCTCATACAGTTTGCAGTTACACCTGTGATGAAGTAACTTTGCAGCCAATCCTCCCATTTACAAACCTTCATGGATCTGTAAAAGAAAGGAAAGAAAAACTAAAATAAGATTGTAAGTGTAGTGATGGTTTCTCTTAACAACTGCCTCACTTAACAACTGAATTTCTAGTTCCAATTGTGAGTGCTCATTGAGGACTACCTGTATATCATCCAGTTCCAATATCACTGCCGCTGAATATAGATGTCTTCTTGCTTTAGTTGTGCAGGTGGAATGACTTTCATTCCTTTGGTAGTCCCTGCTGGGAATGTATATTTTTGGCATATGGTTCTGATATTCTTTGCTCAACCCTCCCAGGAACACCCCCAACTACAATGAGGAAGCACCACAGGACTTTATGAGAGGACATAATACTAGTCTTTTTAAAATGTAAAATGGGCAATTTCTGACTCTCATTTCTTCACTTTATATCCTGTGGAAAATCAGGGTTTTTTTTTCCTAACTGATCTAGAAGATCAGTATTAACAGAATAACAGAGTAAGGGAACTTGGAGGTCTTCTAGTCCAATCCTCTCCTCAGGTAGAAAATCCTATACCATTTCAGACAAATGGTGGTACAATCTCTTCTTAGAAACCTTCAGTGTTGGAGCACCCACAACTTTTGGAAGCAAATCATTCCACTGATTAATTATTCTAACTGTCAGGAAATTCCTCCTTAGTTCTAGGTTGCTTTTCTCCTTAATTAGTTTCCACTCATTGCTTCTTGTCCTGCTCTCAGGTGCTTTGGAAAATAGGTTTATCCCCTCTTCTTTGTGGCACCCTTCAAATACTGGAACACTGCTGTCATGTAACCCCCACTTTTTATTCTTTTTATTAAATTACCCAATTCCTGCAACCGTTCTTCATATGTTTTAGCCTCCAGTTCCCTAATTATCTTTGTGGCTTTTCTCTGCACTGTTTATAGAGTCTCAGCATCTTTTTTATATTGTGGTGACCAAAACTGAATACAATATTCCAAGTGTGGCCTTACCAAGGCATTATAAAGTGTCACTAACCCTTCACGTGATCTTGATTTTTATCCCTCTGTTAATGCAGCCTAGGGCTGTGTTGGCTTTTTTGGCAGCTGCAGCACACACATTATTTTAAGTACATTGTTCTTTATGTTTAAAATAGAAACAACTTTGCTTCAATCCAATTCAGAGGAAGAAAAATTTTAATATTACCAAATGCACAATATCTCTTTTCTTGAGTGCGGTTTAGAAAATGCAAAATATATGGTCTCAACCCTAATGGGGAAATTATTCAAGCAAAACCAAGCAAGACTAAATAATTTGACTTGTATAAGAAAAATGCACGGACATGCTTAATTTCAAATCTGTTGTTATTTACTTTAAACTGCTTTACTGCAAAAATGATTATATCAAATTGTTTGTGTTCAAGATTAAATAGCGTGGGTTAGAAATCCCATTCTAATCCAAAATCACCCCCATGAAGGCACACAAGCTGGGTGAGTTTATCTGCTGGAAAGGCTGTATTGCTTTTAAATTACATGATTGTAAATTATACAAAGCCCTCACTATTCTGTGCTGCCAGCTTGTAATGTTACTTTTTCTCTCTTGCAGATGAGGTCAACCTTTCTCACAGTATCATATCTATCACAACTAAGACGAAAGAAGCCTGGTAAGTGTTCACATTTACAAGAAAGAGTTAGTATTTTAACATTCTGTGGGCCAGTTTAGTTTTCCCTTGCATTGGAACATTAAGCTTAATTTAATGTCATGCAAAATAAGGTGTATAACCTCACCCATATAATCCTTCTGGGGAAATCCCATAGCCTCTCTTTGAATTGAAGCATAATCAAGCCAGATACACGTACATTTTAGATCAATGCAACATGTCTACTACCTGAGGATTGATCCTAAGTATATTTATTTGAGAATTATGAAAAAATATAAAATTGTGGAAGACTGCCAGAAAAAAATGAATATGGTTAGAGTTGGTGTAATAGTATGCTTTATTTAAGCCTTTAAATAGTATGTTGCTTCATATTTTAATAGTCCTTGCTACTTTATTAATAATGTAGTAGGAATATGGCTATGAAAGTATGAAAGTAAACAAGAATTTCAATTTCCCCCATTATTAACTTCAGCAAATAGCAACTATTCTGGTTGAGATTGCTGGGGCTATTTTGGCAAATAGCAATAGCACTTAGACTTATATACCACTTCACAGTGCTTTACAGCCTCTCTAAGTGATTTACAGAGTCAGCATATTCCCCTCAAGAGTCCTCATTTTATTGACCTTGGAGGGATGGAAGGCTGAGTCAGTCCTGAGCCTGGTGAGATTCAAACTGCCAAATTGCAGGCAGCCGGCAGGCAGCAGAAGTAGCTGCAGTACTACATTCTAACCGCTGCGCCACACAGCTCAAATCCAGAGGCCACGGTTTCTGCATCCCTTTCCTATATGGTCAGCAAATAATATGTACACATACTCTCTCATGTGGACATATGTGTTGTATATATTGTATATTAAATTGATGAAAGTTTACTGAAATACAGTTTTGTGCAAGTTTGTCTTTAATTCTAGAAAGCAAATAATGCATTTGTACCTTGTGTTGAAAGAATTTGCTATCCAAAAGTGAACAAGGAATCTAAAACAAATGAACAAATGAATGCAATGGTGAAAAATTACAAAAGAAAAAACTTTCCAGTATTGAATGAGGAAGCAGTTTCCAAGAGGCCAGAGAATATGAGAACCAATTTTCATGCATGTTAAATACAAAAACCCCTATTACCATAACTTTTTTGTGTTTTCATGGGGTTGTGTTTTCAAGGTTGTCATGTGAATTTCCTTGGTTCAATAATTGTTGCCTTACGATGTAGTATCTCACCCAATGGAAGGTTACAAACAGATACAAAAGTTTTCACAGTATAAAGATAGTTCCTTGGGGATTGTTCTTAATTTTTTTTAACTGGCATTGGACTTACAGCAATTATGCCTTAATAGTCATATAGACTAATAACAAAAAAAAATGTTTCAATTTATAGTTTTTAACTGACGTCCCTTGACTGTTCTTTTCAGCAACAAGACAGAAGACTGTTTAAAATTCAGGAAAGGCTGTTGTAAAGCAGATCCTAACAGATCCGTGGATCAAAGAAGCACGAATGTCTCGTGGGATTGCTCTACACTGGAGACAATGGGTAGTGTCTCCAGGGAGGAAAGCACTTTAGAAAAACTTTCTGGTTTGAAGGATTCAATGAATTCTAAGGAAGCTGAATGGAGAAGTTCTTGTAACCCAAAGGAATTCACTTCTGCAATGGAATCCAAACTCATAACAATGCTGCAGGTGAATACTAAGGATTTAGGAAGGGAGGCCGAGCACTTACACTCTCAGGCGTCATCACCACTTGTGGGAGTACAGACTGTTAGTGAAGATGAAAGATACCATAGCAGTGAACCAAAGCATGTAGACACCTTCAGCAAAGAACACTTGAACAAAAGTCAAGCATTGGAGAAAGAAAACTTTCACAGATTTGATTGGATTTCTGGACACAGAGAAGGGCATGGACCACTCCCCAAAAACACAAGTAAATCACCAGATGTAGCAACAAACCTGTCTGTTAAGAGACAGTCTGCACGAGAAGCTTCTTTGTTGGCTTTGCCAGTATTTAGAAAAATGCTAAATCCCCACTTAAATAAAGCAACCAGTGTAGAGTGTGTGTTCTCTCCCTGGAAGGGACAGGCAGTGGATTCTGATATAGATGAAATAAGTTCTGCTATTCCAGCTGACTGGGCATTAGAGAAATCAGGACTTCAGACAGCTATGGATCTTGTTGTTCATAAACATGGTTGGACTGTTACTGAGAAAGACACTATGGAACATGTTCCCCTGAGGTCTGTGGAATCTCCTTCTTGTAGCACTTTTGATGAAACAAGACCTTATATGTGCAGTGTCCTTTTGGAGGAGCAAGAAAAAGATGATGTTGGGCAAGAAGGGGATCCAACTGTTTATACATGCATTGAGTGTAGCATCTATTTTAAGATGAAAGAACATTTGATGGATCATATGCTTCAGCATAACAGAGGATTGGATCAGGACAAAGAAGACACTAGAGGTCTGGATCAGTTGACCTGTAATGAGTGTGGGTGGGTTTTTGGGGACATTGAGTCTCTAGACCAGCACAGGAAGCTTCATCAACAATCAAGGGAAAAAATCATTGAAGAAATTCAGAAGCTTAATGAATTATCAGATGAAGGGAGAGATGCCAGGCTACAATGCCCAAAATGTGTGTTTGGAACCAATTCTTCTAAAGTGTTTGTTCGGCACGCAAAAATGCATGTTAGGGAGAGGAAAAATCAAGGTTTGAAGAATGCGTTTGGCAGTTCTGCTTGTAATGAACCACAGAATAGCTCTATGCACAATGTGTATAAACATTTCAGGCCAAATGAACATATATCTCAAGTAGCACATGATGCACACAGTAAAAGTAAAAAGCTTAGCATTTGCACGCTTTGCAGCTTCCCTGCACCAGATGAAAATATTTTAAAAGAACACATGAAATATGCTCATTCTCATCTGCCATGGAACATAGAGACTTTGGAAGCAGATATGAACCAACCTGGGACTAGTAGGGATGGCTATAGCCCTAGCAAGTCAGGACGATTTTTGGAAAATGATTATTTGAGCAAAACAGACAGACTTTTTCCACAGTACCACTCTGAAACTATGCCCCACTACAACTCTTTCCTAGAGTGCACAGCAGGTCACCCGAAACTTCATAAAACTAATGGCACTAATATAAAGGACATCCCAATGCCAGGATTTCGGGCTAGGAAACGAGCTCCCTATAACTCCTCACAGAATGTCTTGGCAATGTCCACTCTTACCTCATCAAAAGCTTATTCTCCATATGCCTTGAACCAAATGAGAAATAAAAGCACAACTCTGCCACTTGAGGCTGAGAGAGAGAATATCCAAAGCCATTCAGGTGAGTTGGAGGAACAATCGTGCAAATGGTTATCTATAAACAATATTAGGACAACTGAAGAAGAATTCCCTTTGACGACAGAAATAGAATTAGCACAGAAGAGATACTTTAAACCTTTTGTCATTCCTCAATCTGCCTTGGAACTCAAAAGGGCTTTCGTAGGCACTTTGAAGGCAATGGATTGTACAACCCTTTCAGCAGGACAGCAACAGCAGCTACATCAAATGGTTCCTATTGTTCTTGTTGAGGAAATTAATATTTGTCCCAAAAAGAGGAAGAAGCCGAAGATGAAGAATCTGAAAAAAAAGTTGTCACCTGCAAGACACTTTGGAGAAATGGAGGAATCTCTTCCCTTAGGTGTATTTCTGTTAGATTCCACTCTAGAAGGATCTCTTGAACTGGATGATCTTCTGGGTACAGATTCCACAATGCTGAAAAATGAGGAGAGAAAATGTCCATACTGTCCTGATAGATTCCACAATGGGATTGGTCTAGCCAATCATGTGCGAGGCCACCTGAACAGGGTGGGTGTGAGCTACAATGTCCGTCACTTCATCTCTGCAGAAGAAGTGAAAGCTATTGAGCAAAAATTTTCCTTCCAAAAGAAGAAGAAAAAAGGTAGTATGTATTCAATTTGTATTTTTTCAGTGTTTCTATTTTTTTTATTTCCTTGAAGATGGGTATGTATGCTCTCCAATTTTCTTTCCTGAAAATATTTTACAATATCTTTGTAATAGCTGGATATCATTACATTATGATCTAATAGAGATTTTCTGAGGTATAAATGGCCTCTCGGTTTCATTATATGACACTGATTATTATTTTGTTTTTCATAGTTGCAAACTTTGATCCAAGTACGTTCAGTTTAATGAGATGTGAATTCTGTGGAGCTGGCTTTGACACACGTGCAGGGTTATCCAGCCATGCCAGGGCCCACCTGCGGGATTTTGGCATCACTAACTGGGAGCTTACCATTTCACCAATTAATATCTTGAAGGAGCTACTAGCCAATTCATCTGAACACCCCATGTTGCAGTATATGATGGAAACAGACCCCTCATCTCCAAATCAAGAAAGAGAGGTGCTTGGGTTCGGGCCCTGCAAAACCACACTCCCCATATCTGATTACAGCATTTCACAATCAACTTTTTCCCCTTTCCCTTCTTCCTGGGGAGATGAGACCATGCAGGCTTTCAGACATGGTAAGCACCTTTTAAACTGTAAGTGTATCCAGGAAACAGTGCCTGTATAATTTAAATATTCTGTCTTCTCTAGTTTCCTTGATAACAGCATGATATAAATGCTGGTGTTTACTGAAGAAAACATGGATAAGCTGAAGTGCAGTGGTTTTTACAGATCCATTGAGGAGGACCATAGAAAGCTGATTTATAACCGGGGGCATGTGTTTACACTAGTATGACATAATTTGTATGTGTCCTTAGGAGGGAAAATGGGGCAAATGAAAAAATTGCAATACAACATTGCACACAGAAGTACTGCAACAATGTGTAGCTTACCTTGTGATATCCCCAAGTTTGTATAACAAACTAGTGTTATACAGGCTTCTAGCTAATTTCAGGTTTACTAATTTTCATTTTCTCTACAGCATTTGATTATAGGTGGTTCTATCCTAACTTAAGCCTATACCTTGCTTTTAGAGTTAGAGTTTTGAAGAAAAAAAGAACAGCAACATATATTTTAAAGTATGTGGAGCAAAAGGGGGAAATGTTAAAAGAGGAAGATGGAAGAAAAGAAGAAAATAGAGAAATAGAACAGAAAGAAAGTTCCCTTCGGGTGAAGAGAGGCGGGGTATAAATACGAATATAAATAAAAAAAAATAAAAGAAAGTACAAATGTGATAAAGGCATCAATTTGTAACGTGACCAATAACACATGCTCATTATATAGAAAACGACCAAGCCAGGGTATCTGTAATTAGGTTGAGATTATTGCTGGCAAAAAGCAATTTAAAGAGATGATGATGAGACAGTTTCAGTCTGTGAAATGCTGAATCACATTCACACTATAATAAATTAGTAGGTAACTTTTCAAAGTGGAAAAATTAGAATTGTTTGAAAAACAAGCATTGATGGCATAATGTAATCCTTATTAATTTTCTTCCTAATATTTAAGAAATCAATTATAACCTTTATAGTGTTTTTAAACCATGCTTTTATGGTATTTTATGGGATAGATACACAAGCAATATATGAAATATGGATGATAAAGGGGAGATGATGATAATAATAATGATAATGATTTGAGGAAAAGCCCGTTAGACTTATTTTTGCAGGAAAATGAAAACATTAATTAAAGAAAACTTCCCTGATAAAATTAATATGGAGACATAATCATCTAACGCCAAGTAGAGCCCTATACTGGGTCTCTACTCGGCTTTAGAAAAGGCCGAAGAGTAGAAGTTATTGCTGATGCATGCTGGAAAATTGAGAAAGCCAAAGAAGAGGTCAGTGTATGCCTCATCAATTAGAGAAAACCCTCTGATTGTGTTGATTATGTCAAGTTGTGGAAAGTGCTAGGAAAAATTTGGAATCCGAGAACATCTCATTGTCCTCATGAGAAACCTATGTACAGGTCAGGAAGCCACAGGATGGACAGAACGTGATGAAAGAGACTGGCTTCAGATCAGCAAAGGAGTGCAACAGGGCTGCATGCTTTCCTCTTATTTATTCAACCAATATATATACCAAATATATATTAAGGGAAGCTGGATTGAAAAAGATGAGCATGGTTTTAAACTGGAGGAAGAAAAATCAATAACTTGCACTATACCAATGACACTATTCTGATAGCTAAAAACGCAAAGGGTCTGCAATCCCCTAGTACTAAAAGAGCTCAGTTTAAAAAATGGACTAAAATTAAAGAAAACCAAACTAATGTCAAGAAGTAGAACAGCCAACCTTAGAATTTACAATGAAGATATCAAAGCAGAGGGTTGACAGAACATAATAAGCAATTTAGGATCAACCATCAACAATAAAAGAACAAACAGTCAAGAAATATGCTGCAGACTAGCATTCGGTAGAATAGCTATGAAGGCCTTGGAAAAGACACTCAAGTGCTGTGATGTGACTCTATGCTAACGAAGATCAGAATTTTGCAGGCCATAATATTCCCTGTGATACTCTGTAGACGCTAAAAATAGACATTTAAAGAAGCAAGGTGGAAAAAGTATTAACGCTTTTTACTTCTGAGAATGCCATGGACGGCCAAGAAAATAAACCTACGGCTCATTGAAGAAATCAACTCAAAGTTTTTACAAATAACCAGGGTCAAATTATGCTACTTCTGATATATTATGCAAATATCTGTATCTCTGAAAAAGGCTATAATGCTGTGAAAGTTGGAAGGAAAGTGGACAAACAGCACAAGGTGGTTGGATTCAGATACACTGGTAATGAACTTACTATTGGGAGACTTGAAAGAACAGGTTAGGGATAGATTACCATGGAGAAGATTTATCTTATGTGGTTACTAGGAGTCAGAAAGAACTTGGAGACACATAATCAATAAAATGGAAGTTGGTATCATGTTCCAAGTATTCAAAGAATTCTGTTGTTTTTCTAATCCATTTAAATTAACAGTGAGATGGCCAAACCAGGTAATGCAATCTAGATTTGTTCAGATTAGAAACAAACTGGCATAATTTTCCACTCTCAATGTGGAACTCGAGGCGACTTACAATAAAAATACAGTAGTAAACAATTTAAAACATTACTAAATAATCACACAAACCAACTATCAACAAAGCAGGAGGGTACAGTAATTCCAGGCCTTCCGCCAGAGCCAGGTCTTAATGGCTTTACAGAAAGCCAGCAAGGTAGGGGTGGTCCTGATCTCTACTGGGAGTTGGTTCCAGAGGGTCGGCGCTGCCACAGAGAAGGCTTAGCACAGGGACCCACCAGCCGACATTGTTTGGCTGACGGGACCCGCAACAGGCCAACTCTGTGGGACCTCACTGGGCGCTGGG
>JANHGC010001761.1:71791-91545 GCA_027560395.1 Boaedon fuliginosus
CAAGACAGCAGAGACTGCAGTGCTGCATTTAACCACTGCGCCACCGAGGCTCTTAAAGTTAAAAAATACAACAATATAAAAGTTAAAAAGGTATTTAAAAATATGTATTAAAATACAGAGTACCTATTTTGAAAAAGTGACAAAAGTGGTGAAGAACTTACAACTTTAATAAATATAACCACATTATTGGAAGATGTGATTAGTGTATCTTTATAGAAAAAAAATTGGCAAAGAACTTTTTCTTATGACTCACTTAAAGTTATACCTCTCTACTCGTTAATCAGCAGAGAAATTAATCAGCATACATTTGGGGCCACATTTCTATCCCAATTGTCTCAGTTCTGGTGTACAGTTGATGGACTATTCCTCATTTATCATGGAGAAAAGTTTGCCCTCTCCCTTGCTGGCAGAAAACCATCCATTTACAGAACTGTGATGAGTAGTAATTTTGACAGGTACTGTACTTAGTAGTTTTATCAGGTTTAGCCGTTTGTCAAAATTTCAGACCAGGAATCAGTTTGGAGACATGGTACATGTAATAGAAGAATTTGGTTTGAAACACAATTTCATTAAGTTTCATGCTATAGTATCTTTTTTCCTAAATAAAATGCAACGAAACTTATGTAAAAGTAGTGGTCATGACACATGTCTTAGGGAGAGGGGAAGTTCCAGGTAGCCACGTTGGCAGTTGTGACAGATAGATTTCCTGTAGTATAAAATTACCATTTGCTACTTTGGATTTAGATGTTTGATTAAAAAAAAAAAATCTTTTGAACAAAATATGTTTTGTGGCACAGAAATATTTTTTCCCCTCAAATCAATCTTTGCTCCTGATAGCATCATCGACACCTCTTGTAGCTTTTTAGTAATTGTTCAGAATTTCCATTGCATTCTTCCTCAGAATTTTCAAGCAGGCGCTTCTCACAAAATATATGTACTTTAAAGCTTTAGTAATCCCAGAATTCATTTATATCTGTGATAATCATTTTAATGACCTTCTTCACCTCTTTATAGTTCTGAAAGGAGTCTGATCTTAGGATGCAATAAGTACTGAACAAATTAAATTCTAGGTGTTTTGCTAATTTCATAAAAGCTGTGATTTAGACATGTTATTTGTTCACAAATAAAGATCTATCCGTTGTGTTGGCGATGCTATATTCTTTAGGGTAGAATCTGAAAAACATTTCCACTTAAGACTCAGCTAAACTGATTAATTTATCCAAATCCCCCAGCATTATAGAAAGCTTAAATTGTGATTACGGTAGTTACTGCTTTGGTCTGCTGGCACAGTAAGCTGAATTTCCCTGTCCTTATATGGATTTGGACAAATCGGCAGTTTAGCGCTGGAATGGTTCCCCTTGAATCTCTAGCCTGGCTGTTAGGGAAGCTCCTGGGCTGCTCCCGATCTATCGATACTTCTTGCCTCTACCGGAGCTGGCTTTTCTAAGCTTGGCTCGGCGCTCGATTACTTCAGCTGGTCGATCTCAGCTGGAGTTTTCGGCGCTCCACCGTCCCGCCTCGCTGCCGCCCTGCATGTGCCGGAGCCAAGATGGCGGCCTCCACCCTCTCTCAGCCCAAGGCGACAAAAGCGGTGGCGGCGGCGCGGCCCCGGGACGAGGAAGTGGGTGCGGGGCCGCCTTCGGAGGCCGGTAAGACCCTGGGAGTTAAAACAAAGCAACAAAACAAAGGGTGGGGGGGACTCGGCTGGCCCAGGAGGAAGGCCGAGCTCGGCGTGACAGCTTAGATGTCGCTTCCCTCTTCGGATACCCCCCTTTCCCGGCCTCCGGATCAGCCCGGGCTGCGCCCGAAGAGATCGCGGCGCTGGTTGCTCCCTGGAGGGGAAGCGTCGGAGGGCATTGAGTGACAAGGAGGTGCGCCCCGTTTCTCCTCGCCTGCCCGATCGCAGGCCAGGATCTCCTTTCTGTCAAGGCCTCGGTTCCCCTGCCTCCAACGACAACAGTGGTCAGCCTTCATTCATCCCCCTTTTCCTTCAGCTTGCAGCACCCGCAGCCACTGGCCAGCGCCTGTCGCGGCTGGTCCCTGCCTCTAATACGGGGAAACCTGGTATTTGGAGAAGACTTCGTTTTATAAAGCATATTTGTCCTTGAAGCGGGGTGGGGGGAGGATGGCGAGGATAATCTCCCACGCTCAATTGTTACTATTTCCTAATCGTGTCAGTTCTAAACACGAGTGGCCTTCATGCTAATGACTATCTGTCTTCTGATGGATATTTGAAAATGTAGTGTTTATGAACTCATCTAGCTTAAAACCTAAAGGCATATGAAAGGGACTGGTTACACTTTGAATAAATATATAAGATGTTAGTGCTATGGTTATGAAAAAAAAATCCTTCATATATGCCTGAGTTTAAACACTCCAGAAGTATTGATTCTGTCTTTAAAGCTAACTGTAATAGAAGATAAAATAATACAATGAAGTTATATTTTGATGTGCTGTTGAATCTGTTAATTAATTTCCTGTTTATAAAATATAATTATCTCTGATGTGTAGTGAAAATTGAATCAATTTTATTTAATAGAAGATCCCTAAACTTACTATTGTGTCTCACTGTTCTTTATAGTTTGAACCTACGCATATTTACCCAGAAGTTATTTTAAAGTATGTTTTATTAAATGCATTCCTACCTTGCTTTTGTTCCATGGAGCTTAGGATAAGATAAATTGTTAACAACAGACCTATGAAATAAAATAGGTTGAGATAGTGAAGATCCAAGGTCACCCAGTCATCTTTGTGGTTGAGTGGAGATTTGGTCCGAATACACTTTGCTAACTCTTTTACTTTAATAGAATTGTGGTTCAAGCACAGTTCTGATTGGAAGTTTCCCCCCTCCGTTATGGGGAAACATTGCCTTTGTAATTTTTTTCCAAATCTTTTTATTTTGAAAATCGGTAATTTTACCAGTTACAAATAACATTTTTTAAGTTTGTAATTGGCATATTGACCTTCAGATAATGATTTAAATTAACTGGATTTTATTGTTACAATTTTTCCTCTGCGTGTGCATTGAATTTTTATATGCTTAACAGAATTGTGGATGCCAGTGAGTGAGGTAAACAGATTCTGGACCAAAGAAGAAAATACTTTTTCACATACTGCATAATGAATCACTGTCTGTAGTTTCTTTCTTTATTTGATTTATACCCCGCCTCTCTTCCCCAATCAGTGGGAACTTGAGCCGCTGTATAATGGACAACTAATATACAATATATCACAGTACATCCCCTCACATTTTGTAAATATTTAAGTATATCTTTTCATGTGAAAATACTGAAGAAATGACACTTGGTTACAATGTAAAGTAGTGGGTATACAGCTTGTATAACAGTCTAAATGTGCTGTCCCCTCAAAATAACACAACACACAGCCATTCATGTCTAAATCCCTGGCAACAAAAGTGAGCACACCCCTAAGTGATAATGTCCAAAGGGTCAATATTTTGTGTGGCCATCCTTATTTTCCAGCACTGCCTTAACCCTCTTGGGCATAGAGTTCACCAGAGCTTCACAGGTTGCCACTGGGGTTCTCTTCCATTCCTCCATGATGATGTCATGGAGCTGGTGGAAGTTAGAGACCTTGACTGCAGAAAACCATTTGTGGGCTTTATTGTGCTTCATGTTTAGAAGAGGCTTCCTTCTGGGATGACAGCCCTGCAGACCAATTTGATGCAGCATGCAGCGTATGGTCTGAGCACTGACATGCTGATCCCACACCCCTTCAACCTCGGCAGCAATGCTGGCAGGACTCATACATCTATTTCACAAAGCCAACCTCTGGATATGATGCTGAGCATGGGCACTCAACTTCTTTGGTCGACCATGGCGAGTTCTGTTCTGAGTGGAACCTGTCCTGTTAAACTGCTGTATGGTCAAGGTCTTAACCACTCCCTTGGCCGTAGGCAGCATTCTTTATAAACTAATTGGTGAGAATTAGGTAGGAGAAGGAGGCTATCAGTCTCCAATCCAGAATGGGAAATGAATCAAATTGGTCACTTATGTGTCAGAACATGCTGTACAAGGTGAGCCTTGGGCCTGATCTCACAGGGCTTTTCTTATGTTCAAATGTACAAGCAGCCAATAGTTTGCTGAAATAGAAACTAACATCTAAGCAAGTAGTAGAATTTCAGATGTTATTATATTATCTTTCATTTATAAATTTGTTTAGTTCGTCCAGTGAATATTGATTCAAACTATTTTATTACTTTCTACCCAAGGAAATAATCTGTTTTTTAATTTACCTATAATTTTTTTTATTTAATTATCTCTGGTATTTTTATTTTGTTCCTTCAAGTTTGAATGTTTCAAGCTTTTAAATTTAGTTGGCTATTATATTTATGTATAATGGAATAATCTGATTTGTAATATTTGTACATAGCTGATTTTATTTTCTATATTTTGATTTTTAAAAATGTCCCATATACATTTTGAAGAAAAATAAGGATTGTATTATGAATATCCTGTTTTAATGTTCCATTTTTTTCTAATAAGATACATATGCAGCAAAACTAAATCTAATTGATCTTTATGGGACTTAATTCCAAACATAAGATTGCATTGTTAGCTTACTATATCGTTTATGTCCATCAGGAAAAATATTTTTTCTTAATTAACCTGGTCAAGTAGTGAATAGCTTATATAGTATTTAATATTGTCACATTCCTGATCTACAGTTTTCAGTTCAACCCCTATAATCCCTTCTTTGGTAGTTATGGTTTCTGAAGAAGAAGAGGAGATGATTACCTCAGAGATGAGCTCGCCACTCCTCCAGAAGAAGAATTCTCTGGCTGGGTCACTAGATCAGATTCCAAATCGAATAGGAACCTCACTTTCTCCTGAATCTTCAAGCAACAAGGCAGACTCCCAGGATGCCAAATGTGAGTCTACCTTCTCTCACGGTCGCTACTGAACCTTGTGTGGTATCCATGGTGGAGAAACTCTTCTCTTTGCCTCAGCTTACCTTTAATACATATCTAATCATTTAAAACTTGTGTAAAGGATGTGTAGGGTGAATAGATTTTATTGCCCAGTATGCAATTTTCATGATTAAAAACTTTTATTTATCTAGATAAAATATTACAGAAATAAATCTATAAAACACTTCAAAACGTTTATGTGTATAATAGTAGAATAGTTCTACTAATGATTTCATTCTAGTGGTTTGTAAAGTTACTTCAGATGACCTTTCATCTGAATGTCAAATGAAAAACAAATTTCAGGAGATTAAGAAACCCACCTCAAATTTTGCAAGTAAGATTTAGCAACCTTATATATATTGGATCTTTTAATTTTTTAAAAATGTAATTTTAAATTTAATTTTGGAATACCATAGATGCTATTTGGGTGAGTCAGATGTAATCTTTAAATGCTGCTGCTAATGTTAGTAGCCTACTTAAAGGAAAGAGCTGAGAAATGCTGTTCTATATATTTTCATGCATTTTAAAAATAATTCAAAAGTGTATGTGAAAGTACACCGTTGTTCATTAATAGGATTACCATTCATCTAACTGAAGTATCCTTTTTCAGATATGAATTGCTGACCATAATATGCATAGATACGGTACTTAAAGTATAGCCACAAATCTTTTTGTATGTACAGAGATAGTATAATAGAAGATGTCTGTAAAATTATCCAATCCTGCACTACTGGCTAAATGAACAATATAGAACAGTGCACTGTACCACATCTTTACTGAACACGTTGAATCAATGTTTATTGTTTTTTTGTTAGAAAAGTACATTTTAGTTTTAGGATTACCACCTGTCTTAAGTGGTAAGTTGAATTAGATGTTCCAGTCAATATATCAGGCTTCTACAAATAAGTTAACCATCAGGTATGAGTTTAAGGTGTTCTCCGCTATAAAAAGGAGAGTTCACACAACTGGAATCTGCTGTTGATAATCACAATTAATTGTCACCATTGGAATCTGCTCTTCCTGATCCAAGTTTGTGGAAATGAATCATGTTATGATCAAGAGAGATACAGACTTTGGAAAAGGTTTTGGTAATGCCCTTGTGGATGGAAATGGTACTGAAATCATTGCCAAAGTTATTGGCCTCTGTCAGACCATGATCAAGGAGATAGCATACCGATTGAAAAAATGTACTCTAGTATCATTGTTATTCTTCTCAGAAGTGGTCCAGGAGAAATTACCCTGAATACAATACTATGGGAAACTACAAAGAGGTAATAAAGGATCTATGCGCTATTCTTGCATTGTCTCTTATCAGTGTTCATGGGCCCATCATTAAAAAAACAATGAACAAATGTTTGTACAAATGAGACTACAGTGGAAATGTTTGCCATTCATGAGAAGTATTACATCTGGAGGGGAAAAAATGCATTCCAACAAAGAAACTTGTGCCAGCTATAAAATGGCAGCCAGATAATCATTTGAAGCTTCTTTGCATCTTCAGAATCTGAAAGTCTGACATTTGTTGATGGAACAGTAGATTCTGGATTGTATCGGCAAATTCTACAAAAAAAGTCAGGATATTTATCCTTGAGCTGAAATTTAAACAAATGCAGATCATGAAACATGATAACCTTAAGCAACCAAGAAATCTACTTGGGAGTGGCTGAAGGAGAAGAAATTTCACATTGGAATGACTGAGCCCAAACCCTGACCCTAATTAAATCTTATGGGCAAAACAAGCCCCAACATTACAATGAATTTAAGTACTCTGTAAAAAGAAGCAGACAGAATACTTTAAAACTGATACGTAGGACTTGTCAACAGATACAGGAAACTTTTAGTTGAAGTCATTGATATTATAGGAAGTACAACCAGTTATTAAATCTAGAGAGTGTGCGTGTTGATTCAGTGTGTTCAATGGAGATGTGTGTTGTTTGTTTAGCCAGAATCTCTATCAATTAATAGGAACTAGATAAGACTCAGATCACATTAAGTCACAATGCTTACAGATTAAATATAACTTGGGGATTCACAATTTTTTTTTCATGATTGCATGAAGTTTTATTTTGCAGGAATCTTAAATATTGATTTGTATATTCATTCATATATTTCTGAAACACAGACACGATAGATACATAGACAAGATTGAAACATAGGCGTCTTTTTTATTTAACTTAATATAGCTAATATGTCTTTAAAATATTTTGCTTTGCTCTTCAGCTGAAAACAATTCAAGAGCAACTTAAAATATAAATAAAAACAAGACATTTCCCTTCCAAAAGCTTATATATATATAAAAAAAAAACAAAAGGAACAGCGGGAGGAAAATAATTACTTTTGAGCACTAATTTTTAAAATTATATCATATTGTTATAATGGGTAGTTTGAAAGAAAAAAATCCTGGAGAAGAAGAGACTGATAGATTTGATCCTTCAGTAGATTAGATGGAATGCTGTTGACATTTGAGGAAGACCCTATTTCTCATCTCTCCCCACTGCAGCTGTATATATAATAGAGTTCTATTAATAGAGTCCTTTTGTCCAGCAACAGATGAGAAACTACATTTGCAATAGGTTTGAAAGTATAGCAAGAGTTACAGTGTTGCGATAAGATGGTTAGGCAGAGTAGGGAATTGATCCTGTGTGATTTCTAGGATTTAGTTACAGTAAGGCAGCTGAAACGAGTTTATGTGTGAACATGTTTCAGAGTGATGGCTACATAAACGGATGAGAAGTTAATCTTGATTTGATTTTTGCTGAATATATTTGCAACCACCACTTATCATTTAGCAAATGTATCTGTTGTAAAATAGACTCCAGAAATCATTTTCCTCGTCTAAGTCTGGCTGTTTTATGGAGAAGGGTCCCAAACAAGATAACATAAATACCTTTCTGGTCTACTGAGTGGTAGCAAGAATAGTCTAGGGTTAAGCTTAACATTGTCTCAATAAGTCACTCTCCTCTTTCCAGCACCAAACCTCACGAAATGTGAGGTCTGTGGCACCTGCTTCGAGACCCGCAAGGGCCTGTCCAGCCATGCTCGTTCTCACTTACGGCAGCTTGGTGTGGCTGAGTCTGAGAGCAGTGGAGCTCCTATCGACTTACTGTATGAACTGATGAAACAGAAGGGAAAAGTGGACAGCAGCCCCGTCTTTCCAAGACTTAGCAAAAAATCTGCCTCTCCCAAAGAAAGGTCTGCAGGGTCCTCACGGCCAACACTGCTGCTGCCTCTCGACAAAGCTTCGGAAAGGTCACAAGAGCCACCTGTAAACAAAGCAATCAAATCCCCTCCAGGTTTCACCCCCAAGAACGTTTCCCAACCAGGATCTCCCATACTCAAGAAAATGGCACCTGCTCTGCCTGGTTCTCCTCCACAAAAGAACCCTGAAGACAAAAGCCCCAAGCTACCGTTGGGCCCTCTGCAGAGTTCACCTAAAACACAGTGGTCACAACTGGAGGAAGAAGGCCCTTTAAATCTAAGTGAGTCTGTTTGATCCTGCTGCTGCTTGCAAATAGGAGAGCTGGCTTTGCAGGTTGCTACTGCAGGGAGCTCTTGACTTTTCACATTACCTTTTAGCGTGAACCCCTGTAGGATTCCCCACTCAGAGGAGATGCATTTTACAACTTTCGGCTTTACTTGGGTTACTCCAGTCACACACATCGCAGCTTGTGTACATTATAGTATTGTGACGTGCACCATATGAGTGAATAAGACAAATAGGATGCATTTCATCTGGTGCAAAGATTTTGATTCTAAAAGAACTACTGAGGTTGAGATTATGGTTCGATTAGATGGAGTATTTTTTTTCTCTGAGTAAGTGGGTTTTCCATTTTTTTAATCCCTAAATACTTCATCTCAGCACAAGAGGCAATTCTATGTAATTTAGCAGTCTCTTTGTCCAGCTTATCCGTCATACTTACGCAATTCCAAGTTTTGCTGCAAAGCTTTTGTGTGTGCCGGTTTTATTTGTGCCCAGAGATCATATGTATTTATGGTTGGAACTCAACAATATTTCTCCATTAAAGGGCCAGCAGCTATAAACACCATCTGCTTCCTTCTAAAATCTTAAGCAAAGTTACTGTACCTTTGAAAACAATAGATTACATTCTTAGACTCCTGGGAAGAAATAACCATTAAAATATATATTATAATTATAGAATACAAGATAGTACTTTAGTGCTGCTGGCGTCACTAGTTTTCTGACTGAAGAAATTTTTCTATTCTTTTACACAACAGCCCTCTCCTCATTACATGCACATTTTTCCTTTTTGCCATCCTTGTTCAGATTTATTTTAAGATTTGTGGACTTGTGACTCATAATGGAACTTCTCTGATCTGAAACTAATTTAGCATATATTTCTGGCTTCTATATGCAGGGCTAAGTCTGTTCAGTCTTTCTGTGAAATCTATAGAAACGGTATAAGCCATCCACTGTCCTTCTTTGATGTTCTTTTACACTGGAGAGTTTTTAGTGTCTGTGCTATTTATTCAGCCTTTTTCAGCTCTTCAGTAATTGTTACTGGTAGGTTACAGTGAGCTTCATTTAGTTTTGCAGAGAGGCTTGAGGTAAGTAGAATTATAAAGAAAGAGCAATTGTCTGATAGGTTTGAGCAAGGATTCTTAAGATAACTTTTTACTTGTAGGAAATGGATAAGGAATAATAATACATAAGGCTTCTGTTGTGGTTCTTTTCATTGTTGTATCAGCAGAAAAGTCCACAACACTACTTTTATGTAAAATGTATTTCAACCTGATATATTCATCCCATCATTGAATGCTATACAAGTTTCACTGACTAAAAATTGCATGGTGTATCCAATTACGGTTTGTTGCTTTTCATAATGAATTTAGGACAGACACACTGTTCACAATGTAATAGATTAACTATTTAACTCCAATCCTAAAATATGTTGCAATTCTGTATCAGTTACAACATTTAAGAGGTTGCCACAAGAAACTTTAATTTTCCAGTCCTGCTCTGAGCTATTATTCATCTCTAAATGGATGTCTTGTCTAGGTACTTTATGTTCTAGAAACCTATGCTGTCTTTATTTTGAATGAAGAAATTTCAAATATTATTTTCTCTTACACACCCAATAGGAGATTTTTAAACTATAACTTGTCATTTTCTTTATGGCTTATATGGCTTTTCTGAACATTCATGTATATTTGTCATAGGCATAAATGTAATTAATTAAAATAACTTCTTAAATTATTAGTTCTGCAAAACCCAACTAACAACTCCTGTCAGTTTTACATTTTGTAATTTATAAAAGGCATAGCACTACAAGAGGTATGTCAGTGTCGTTCTTATTTTGAAATCAAAATGAAAGCTTATTAAATGATGTTTCTAGCAAGTGGACAGATGGGAGAAATGAGTTCTTATCGGAAGAATTCAATTCCGTTGAATGTCATTTAGTTGTGCTGACCATATTGGTAAGAAGCTTCAAGTCATGAAATATTAGGCAAATACAAATAGCACTGTTCTCTCTGCCATCTGATTTTTCTGGCATCAATTGATATTTGGAAATCTGACATTATAACTAATTTTTTATCATTCCATTCTCAAAAGTTACACATACTTAAACACCTGTTGGTTTAAGCTGAGATAGAACAAACCTATGCATCAAAAGAGAAAATTTTGTTGGAAAAATTAATCTGGGTCAGTGAAAGGAAATGTTAAATATCTCTTCTGCAAAATTGTCTAATTTAACTATTAAATCTGCAGCTGTGCTATGGGTGAATAACAAGCCTCTCCTTTGGAGTGGTATATCAATTACTCCTATAGGTACATATTTTTTAAACATGCCCTTTCTAAGAAACGAGACCTTTAGAGAAAAGTCCTCTTCAGGTTTTAAAAGGTGCTTGAGACACATTATTTATGTAATCGTATCTCTTGTGATCAATGTTTTTTTTTTCCGCAGCTGTAGATAGTGACTCGGGCAGAGAAATTGACTGTCAATTATGTGGTGCCTGGTTTGAAACCAGAAAAGGGCTGTCAAGTCACGCTAGAGCCCACCTGAGACACCTGGGAGTGAGCAATCCAGATGCTAAAGGATCTCCTATTGATGTTTTAAATGATCTCATCAAAAATGAAGACTTCAAAGGCCGTCTTTCCTCTCTCATCCATAGCGAGAGAGACTCATTAGGGGAGATTGGGAGTTCTGTTGGACACAGCCCAAAGAGCACAGCTACAGCAACACCTACCACAGGCATGAAACAAGCACACTCACCAAGGCCTTTGGGCAAACAGCCATCTATACTCTCACCTCACTCCCTTCCACCATCCAAGAAGCTGAAGCCACATGGGCACAGGCTGTCACTTGTGGCCAGTCTACAAAGGAAACAGGGTCTTTCTTCCAGTGCGTACTGGGCATCAGATGCTGAGATGGCTCCACTCAATCTCTGTAGGTTCTATCAGCGCTGGCTATTGTCCCCTCCTTCTCTTTCTCCTCCCCCTCTACCCCTCTAGTTTTGTTTATGTGACATGGAGCTGTGCATTTAGAAATGCAGACCTCTTGTCATTACCTGCCTTATGACTTATTTAACCAATAATGGGGTGGAGAAACATACTCTTTGGCTTACATTCTCCATTGCGCTTTCCCTTCAAAGCCTTTTCTGAGTGCTATATTAAAGCTTTCCCAGCTGGCCTCTGCATATTTGCTGAAGTTACCCATTCCTTCTCTGGGCATTTGCTCTATTTGATCAGAATAAATAACCAATCCATGACCCAGATAGGACCCAGCGATATGCTTGGTTTCTATTCAGTTAGAAATATCAAAAGACAAGCATGGACTCACATAGTACCTTACAGAAAGGGAAAGGTTTTTTTGTTTTTTGTTTTGCTATTTAAAACATTTTTTCTTTCACAGCCCCTGGGCCTTTTTGTGGCCCTGGGTTGATTTCTGACTTCTCCATTTTGTAGGACGTTCACTAGCTGTATCCAGTCTCTGCAGAATATTGAATACCAATATGTTTCTCTTTGACACATAAGGTCTTAGCTTTTAGAGACCTAGGATGAAGATTGTTTCTTTTGCCATTTATATCGGGGCTTTATCTAATGTTTTCACCATACTGTACCAGGGATGAAGGAGATTAACTTCAAGGTGATTAAGATCATAGCTGTTTTCCTCCCTTAATGTATAGATATAGACGTAACGTAACGTAAATAGATAAAACCAGTCAAAGGGTATCTTCCTACTGGTGATTAACAATTGTTTGATAGCCACAAGCACCCCATATTTAATCGCATATGGCATATTTAATGGCACCTCTTTGCTTTGATTGTTCTGTATTACCTAAAGACAATTGCATGGTGGCAAATAAAGGACACTTGGTGGTTTCCCCCAAGCTTTCTGGGGGTGAGTTCTTGGATGGGGAGACTTATGTAGACATTGAATGATGGGATGGAAAATATAATTATTAATTTATACTTTGGGATTATCTGCTCACGTGTACAATAAGTCAGTGTGCTTAATCCAAACAGGAGTTTTTTTATTTTAACAGTGACTGTGTGATAACTGTCATGAAAATGCCTGAACTTCTTCTCTCAAAAGCTGAATGAAGTTGGATTAGAAGGGAACTATAATTGTTATACTTTGACATTAGAAATTATCTTGTATCAGCTGTGTTCATGCTTTTTTAATTGGACATTTTCTGCTGTTCTCAGTTCTTTGTCCATATTAACAGGGAACCTGGCTTTAACCATATCTATCCTAGATTTCATGGTGTTTTATTCAAATTATTGGTGTTTATTTCTTTTGGCCAAATTTACTGAAATACTAGCTTTGCTTGTGAAAACCCCCCTGCACTATATATCTGCTTCATACTCCATATTGGACCGGAATACATAGTTGATGCCCACATCATCCTGCTTTTTCCTGCTTATTTTTTTCAGTCACATTAATTTATTGGTTCCTCTTTCTTTCTTTATTCTCAGCCTCTGGTGCAGAACCTGTGCGGGACATCAGATGTGAATTCTGTGGGGAATATTTTGAGAATCGCAAAGGGCTCTCCAGCCATGCCAGATCCCATCTACGTCAAATGGGGGTGACTGAGTGGTACGTGAATGGTTCTCCAATTGACACACTCCGAGAAATTCTGAAAAGGCGAGCTCAACCTCGGACCAGTACCTCGAGTTCCCCAGGACATGGTCAGAAGTCAATGACCCAGTCTGTTCTTGGAGGCTCTCTGGAACCCTGTAGCCCAGGAGAAAGCCACATGCCTGGGTTCTCTAAGAAGGCACAGCAGCCAGGGAGCCCTATGGGACACTCGCCTACCTCTTCTCCTCCCCCAACTGCTAGAAAAATATTCTCTGGGCTTCCTTCTTCTTTGCATAAGAAATTGAAGCAAGACCAATTACGAATGGAAATCAAGCGGGAAATGATATCTGGGGGACTTCACAATGAATCACATCTGTCTGACAGAGCCTGGTCACCACGGGAAGAGATGTCTCCACTCAATCTCTGTAAGTATTAGTAATTGGATGCCCACACAACATAGTTGTGTGATACCAATGTCATAAGTGAAACCAAATGTCATAAGATTTTTCATTTATTTTTGTTTTGTGAAGCAGTGAATTTTGGATAACAAGAGACTGCATGCTATTTTGACAATTTTATCTGTGTGTGCAAATGTATTTTATACTATGGGAAAGGATAATTTTGATTTTGACAGTTTCTTAATAAAGCAAGAAGGTTTAAAACATTTAGTAATTGGCAAAATACAGGTCTAAACAGCCAATCATTCTAGAACAGCTTTCCCCAAACTGAGTGCCCTCCGGATGCCTAGACTTTAAATACTAGAATTCTGCAATCAGCATATCATTTGCTGAAAATCTAAAAAGATTTTGGCAATATTGGAGAACAGCTATCCTACAAATTGTAAATGGTTGAAGCACAAATATAGACATATAGACAAGGTTATTATTATTTTTATTTATTTGATTTATATCCCACCTCTCTTCCCCAGTTAAATCTTCCCACTCTTATGTGACTTGAAAAATGCTGTGGAAATAAATAAGAGTGTTCTGAGAGGTTTGATTTACTGCTAGTTCCTTGTTTGTTAAACATTTTCTGTGTGTCTTTCTCTAAGCTGCTCGTGCAGACCCTGTCCGGGAAATTCGTTGTGAATTTTGTGGCGAGTTTTTTGAGAACCGGAAGGGGCTGTCCAGCCATGCCAGATCTCACTTACGTCAGATGGGAGTAACTGAATGGTCAGTTAATGGATCTCCCATTGATACACTACGTGAAATCATAAAGAAAAAGAACAAGCCGTGCTTAATAAAGAAGGAGCCAAACACAATGAGCATTGAGCTTCCCACAGCTATGGGAGATGATGGAGCTGATCCTAAATTGCCTGGGAAAATTCTGCAGCCCATGACATTGTCTCCACTGGGCGGAAAGACTGGAAAACCAAATCTTGGCCGGGATATGCCCTTGTCACTACTCAAGTCACAGGAGGGATTCCTGGCACCACTCTCTGCTAAACGGCCACTATCAGATGAACGACTGAGTGGCCATGAAATGAAGCATAAAACCTATATCCAGACCGAATTACCATTCAAAGCCAAGCTATTGCATGAAAAGCCCACTCATACATGTAAGTGCTATTGAGGTTCAGGGAGGGGATTTGTGTGAGAATTTGGAATTCTGTGACAGGGCTTTTCTTTGTGAAATTGAATTGCTTTCTGACTTGGTGGAGTGAAAAAGATGGGATGATTAAATAGTAAACCAGGCAACAGACGCAAAAGTACCTCAGGGTATTTTATTTTGTTTTATAACAACTTCAATTCTGTAGTAGTAGTATACTTAGCGGTTTTGTACAAGCTCTTTAGTGCAAATCATTATCTATTGGGATAGTTTTAAGGTGTATAATTGTGAGCATATCTTTCTTCCCTTCTGTATGTTTAATTCTCCCACCCTCTCATCATGGTTGATAAAGACGTTTCATCATTTGCAGAAGTGAGTATTAAGCAAACAAATAAATAAACTACTGTATTTCAATCATAGTTCCATACCCTCAAAATGGCCAAGGTATTTGCAGCATAACTTTTCATACAAAGAATAATGAGTTTACTTAGCTTGTAAGTAGGATGTTAAGAGTTGGAGAAAGCAGTGCTTTAGGGATTTCAAACAGAACTTTTCAAAAGTCTTAATCCTGAGTGATATTTAGAGAGACGTAGAAATCATGAGATGGAACAGGTAAGGATATCATTCAAATCCTGAACTGTTTATTAAGTCCTTTATTAGGGATTTTGCTCAGTCTAGCTCCCTGCCTTTTCTGCTTCCAGCCAGTGAAGCCTGCTGTGAACTCTGTGGCCTCTACTTTGAGAACCGCAAAGCATTAGCCAGCCATGCTCGGGCACATCTCAGACAGTTTGGAGTAACTGAATGGTGTGTGAACGGATCCCCAATTGAGACTTTAAGTGAGTGGATCAAGCATCGCCCCCAGAAAGCGGGAGCCTATCGCAGCTACATCCAAGGTGGCCGGCCCTTTGCAAAGAAGTTTCGCAACGCTGCTCACCTGCGTGATGGTGATGCCTCTGGGAAGAGAATTGCTCTGAGCCTGCAGGCAGGCAGTCCTTCACTGATGAGCAGAAGCCTAAGTGGGGAGATGATGCCAAATGAGCACAGTAAAGCTGTGGATGGTTGTGGCAGCAGTGAGCGACCTGCAATCACGTCTCCTTTGTCACTTGTCAAGGTGGAAGAGCATCAGCAGCATAACATTAACAGTGAGTCGTTGCTCTTAGATTTCCAGCAGAAGATGCATTGCAAAGCTTGCTGGAGAGAAAGGCCTTGGTAGAGGAGGCATTAGCTTCCTTGTGGGGAGGTGGGTATACTGGCAGAGATTTGAGTGCTGGTACTTCGTAAATGCTTTGCTGCCTGTGCCTGATGGTTCAAATGGTTTGAGTCATTACAGCAAAACACTTGAGTAAGGTTAATTAAGAGACCATTAGGTTAAAAGCTCAGATAAATGTTGTATTCCGAAATGGGCAGAGTTGTTTAGAAAAATCTGATGTGACTTTCAGACTCCCTTCCTTTTCGTATTCCCCTTTCCAGCACTGGCTTTCCTGAATATATTTAATATTCAAAAAGTCCTTTTTATTCAACCTCTATCGCATCTGCAATTGATTTACTATATTCCATTACACTTTCTGAACTGAATCTTTCTCTTCATTAGAGTTTGAACGGAGGCAGGCTAAGCCCATTGAGGCTCCTCTACATAGGGAAGAGGAATCTGCTGACTTGCAACAGAGGGCTGAAGAGGTCCGCCAGCCACCCCCCAGAGTAAGACCTGTGCCCTCTTTGGTTCCTAGGCCACCACAGACTTCCTTGGTGAAATTTGTGGGAAACATCTACACACTAAAGTGCAGGTTTGTCTCATTTTCCTATTGTATTAATTCCCAGATTCAATATATTAATCATGGGAATATCTGTGGCTACACCATCCATCTGTCTGACCTCAGACAATGTTTCTTTTCTGAAACCTCTTTAGAAACAAAAAAACAAATTGGGAATCTCAATTGATCTTTTTGCACATACAGTATAAAGTTTCACTCTTTGGGATTCAGACTGACACTAATAGACATTATGTTCCTTCTGCAGATTTTGTGAAGTGGAGTTTCAAGGACCTCTCTCCATCCAAGAGGAGTGGGTGCGCCATCTTCAGCGCCACATTTTGGAGACTAACTTCTCCAAGTCTGATCCGTTGCGAAGTGGGACTGATATGCCTATAGCACCACCTGTAGCTGAAGCCCAATAGCAAAGCTCTTAGGAAGCACCAGCATTCCAGGCTTTCTGCCTTACATTTCCAAATGTACAAGAATAATGTTAAACAAATAGGGGTGAACACATTTGTTTTTCTGGTTCTATAGTTTCTCTACAGTCCAGGTATTCGTAGACTTAATTTGGACTTTAAGAGGCTAAGAGAAGAGTCCAGAGTTTGAGCACTAAATAAAACCATATTGGGGTTTTTTGGAGATGTCCTTATTGATAACAGTGGCATTCCACACTAGAGCTTCTTGTGTGTGTTCTGTCTGCACAGAGGGAGGATGTTTAAAAAAAAAGAAGCAAAAAAAAAGAATTGTCCTTAACCTTCCAGTAAATGCAAGTTTTTCCAAAGACACTCTCTCCTCACAAGGAGAAAACATTTCACTCGCTCTGTTGCAGTTCAGGCTGTAGAAGATGTTTTGGTGAGAGTTATGAATATGAGGTTCTAGTGAAAGTTGTGAACATGGGGGTCATTTTGAGCCCAAACGTAAACTGGGAGGGTAGAAGCAGAGCTAATTTGCTGTGTGGGGAAAGCTATTGATTCTATATGTGACCTTAATATATGTTTGATTCCTTAGGTGACAAGTCTTTAGTTTCTGTGGACGTTGGATCCTGTTGTGCATGTTCACATCTTCTAATTGTGTGTAATGGGGTTCTCCGTCCCAGTACGTTATAGGGGAAATCAAGAACTCCTTGACCATATACGTTTGCCTCTTCCTTACTTCCTAATGTCAATTGGTTATCCTTGTTTCCTGTGGAATTTTATATGTAGGTAATCCTACTCTGCAATACTATGGCAGTTTGATTTTGGTAGAGGGATAAGGTTCTCTTTTATCTTAAGCCTTGGGCTAACGATTGACCTCTGCCTGAAGATGACATGTCCTTCTGGCCAGTTCTGAATTAATAAATTATATCCAGGAGCGACTGAAGAACTTGCAGCACAGCCTTCTGGACTTCTTGTTGGAGGGGCTTTATGTGTTGTTTCCTTTCTAGCAGGCACTTGGTGCAGTTCCCAGATCAGCAACAGTAAGTCCTACTGGAATTTCTGCTTTCCTGTTTTTGATTACTGTTGCCGTCTTCTTTCTCTTCACTGAACCTCAACTTTTTAAACTCTAGTTTTGTGTAGAAATAATGAGCATTTGTTTTTATTTGGAACTCAAGCTGATCAAAGCTAGGAGAGAAATTACCTTTTAACTTTTTCAATAGGCATATTCTGGTTATTATTGTACCTAGGAATATGTATATTAGATTAAACTTCTGTTCTGGAAACAAAACGGAGAATCTGAATGTGTGCTTTTTGAGTCTTTGTAGAAATATGAAAGATTACAAGAGAGAGCGAGAGAGAGAGAGAGAGAGAGAGAAACCTGGAGTTTATGTAGAGGCAATTCTACATAAGTGGATATGGAAACAATTTCCTGAAAAATCCTAAATCTTACCACCTAGCATATATTGCAGTATTGTGTGCTTTCTCATTCTGCTGTTCCGTTGATGAAAAAACTAAGCTTTTGAAAAATGTTGTTCATCCTCCAAGATATTTTCACAACTAATGTGGCATAGGAGATTGTAAACTAAATTTATTAGGGCAATCAGAAAGATAATTAAGGTCTTGCATTTTTAAGGGATTAGTAGTGTCAATAAACTCATTTTTATCAAGAGGACATTTATTTTGAGATGCAATTTTTTTCCTTTGATAGTTAAAGTATTAATCCATGTACTTTCCTTTGATAGTTAAAATATTAATTCAGAAATTATCTTAATCTAAAATCAGAGTTTCCATGTCAAGGATTTTTCCCTTCCACATAGAAAGCTACAATAACAAGGCAGCATAACCAGTTTTGTGAGCTGAATACATTCCTTTGGAAAGTTTAATGTTGATTTCAATTCAATTGCAAATTGAATGGTGAAAATCACTAACATTAGTGAGGTCATAACCAGAAAAATAGTAAACAAGTCAAGATGCAAGCCTTACTGCTCTATTATATGCATGCAATATCATACAGGTAGTCCTCAAGATCACTTAAATTCAAGATACGACTGGCCATTCAAAGTTACGACAGACTCCAAAAACTATTTATGATCTTTTGAATTTATGGCCACTGTAATGTATCCAAGGTCATTTGCCATTATAACTGACCACAGAAATGTTGCAACATACACACTGCCTCTTTTCCAATATCCCACCCCACTCTGTACCCACAGATCTTGGTGCTGCTCCCCTCCCACATATTGCACACTTACGTTTTGAAGAGCTGTGAACCTCATGTTAGGAAAGCCCAATCATCCCTGGACCACACGGCTGCCTCCCAGACGTGGCTACTGTTTTCAGTGAACCAAGAATTCCTTGCAGAAATGTCAGCTGCTTCTGGAGCTTTCTCTCCCAATCACCTGGCAGTTGGGAGACTGGAGGCCTCTCCTAGTTCTTGCTAGGCTTTGAGGCAGCCAGCTCTTTACATGCAAAAGTGGCAGATCCAGAACAAGCTTCCCAGAACCTTTCCCTTCCCAACTGTCAGTTGATTGGGGCAGAGGCCTAGCTGGATTCCTTATTTTGAAATGGGAATCGGATAGGAGGAAACAGAATTATATATTCTGTAATATTGAAAAATGCTATTCAAGCTTTTCAAAAGAAAAACACAAATCACAAGAATTGACTTAACTATCCATTGTTTCTGAAACTCAGAATCTGAGAATCAGAGAATTTTACCATGATCCTACACAGGTTCTGTGCTCATATCTTAATGTAAAATCAGTTGCATTGACTTGCCGCAGTAGTTGCTTTCTATAATGTATATAGGGGTCATAAAATAAGTTTGTTGTTTTATTTCATACTAGCTGATTACCCAGCCTTGCTTGGGTTTTGTTTTTTTTAAAAATAAGTATATTTGTGTCACAGTGTTTGCGGGCCTTCTGAAGCCCCCAGCCCCCTTCCCACATATCTGCTCTGGTAAGGCCGTCTCTGGGCCAAGGGCAGGCCAGCTCTGAGGAAAGGCAGCTGGGGCTTGACAGGGGCACTTGGCCGCAGCCATTTGCGGGCCTTCTTTAGCCCCCAAGCCCCT
>JANHGC010001761.1:140395-160787 GCA_027560395.1 Boaedon fuliginosus
GCCGAAGACTTCCAAAAATATTGCCAAGAAAGCCACAGCAATTTGTCCAGGGAATTGCCATAAATTAAGATTGTTCTGTCTCTCATTCTCTCTCTCTCTCTCTCTCTCTCTCTCACACACACACACACACACACACACACGCACGCACGCACGCACACACACACGGAGCGAGAGCTCCAAATAGCCAAAACATTTGTTTTGATGGAAGGCTAGGTTGTCCCAAGGAAAGCAGTAATTGCTAAGAGTGCAAATGCTGCACTGATAATTGATTGCACAACTTTAATAATGAGTCACATAACTGGTTTTGAGATTGCCATCCTGCACATTTTGAAGTGTCTTTGCCAAATCAATTCTGAATTATTACACTGTTTCAACTGTAGTAAGTAGTGACCTGCTTCTCCAGAGCAATCATTACAGCCTTTTAGAATAATGGTCCCAGGTATTAAAAAATATTAAATAGAAATATTATACATTATTTTAAAATAAGGAACCTGTGGGAAAGGGGAAATAATCCATTTGTGTGGATTTCTTGGTCATAGGCCTTCCTTTCTGATCCTTCAGATAACTCAACAGAAAAATTGGTAGCAATGCATGGGAAAAAATAATGGAACTGCCAGTATGGTGTAGCGGAAAAGATGTTGGAAGGTCCAAAGGGGTCCCTGGAAGCTTGCATTGGACAGATACTATCTTCAGTCCAACCTATCAGAATAGTTGTGGGGTGAAATGAGGGGATAGAGTGTTCTGTATACTGCCTGGAACAAGATCCAGTCTGAGTCAGTCACCGGGACCAGAGGTTCCAAGTTTTCAGACTCGTGCTATAACATCTTCAGGGAACTTCTCTCTATTGGAATATGTGCTTTGGGCAGCTCTATGAGTTGTATTTATGTTGTGCTTTCCTATTAGTTGATTTGTGTGTTAATGGCTGGCAATTGGCTGTTGTTTCCTTGGGCTGCCAATCCCTAAGGCACCTAAGTACCTGATAAGCTGGTGGTAAATCAGCACTCCTGTGACTGACAAGGGCCCTGTTTCCCAGGCTTCAATCACTTCCCTGGCTGTCTTTATAATTGCATAGCCAACTATCTTAGTAGCTGCGAAATTGAATGTATGTCCTTGTTCATTGCAATGTGAGGCTATCAATGAGTTAGGGTCTCCTCAAGATCTCATTGCCATGAGCCTCTGATAAAAATATGGAGTATTTACTCATAAATTTTATAAAGTGTATAATACCTCAGATAACGGATCTGTTTTGCCCATGTTATCAGTTCTGATTGCTTAGAGCCTCTGGGCTCTCAGGGTAGTTCATTCCCAGCCTAACTACTTCATAACCTGTCAATGAGTGATGACTGTGGATTTCTGCAAGTATGACAGATATTCAGCTAAATTCATATTTAGACTCTATTGTTACAACTAAACTGGAACATCCCCAACATGGGAATTGGTAGTTCTTTAAAACCTTTCCTAGCTACTGACTGGGTTCTTTACTTGTAATACAGCTCTTTCAGATTTGAGTCTTTTGAATCATACGACTCTAGAGCCGCAGTTCCTGACCGTGATCTGTACAGAACCAGCTATGACTATAATGAAGTTGGATTAGATCGGAATGATACTTTTGGAAGTCACTATGATGGTCCTGGTAACCGCAGAGATCAACCTGGTAACAGAGGAAACAACTATGGTTTTGTTAGAGGGAGGGTCCAAAATCGAGGCCGTCCAAACACTTTCAATCGTGACCACTTCATGCCCTCAAGTACAGAACGGCTGTCCACCCACTGGAATGAAATGAATTACATGGGCGGGAGGAATATGGGAGGACCTGGACCCAACAGGCTTCCATCACTCTTTTCTCGAGCACTTGTCCCTGAGTATAGGGATTATGGTGATTATGGAGACTATGGCGACTATGGAGAGTATGGCAACTATGGGGATTATGATTATGGCATGATGGGAATGCAAGGAATGGGAAGGATTCCTGGGAACATGCCCTATGGATTCGGCAGAACACGTGGCAGAGTAAGTTTAACATGATAATACTGGGTACTCTCGTAGATATTTTAATAAATGAGATTACTTTAGTAACTAAAAGTTGTGATAGTCTAATCCTTTTTACATTGTCAAATGCATGGCAGCTTATTTTTTGTCTTGCAATTTTTAATTTTTTGTCGGAAATGATACTGATAGGATCAGCAAGGAATAGCAAGAAGCATTCTTAAAATCTTCTCTGGTACACTGCTGGTGTCAATAAATGGGCCAAGAATGTTTTGTTCAACTTGTCCGTAGCCCAAGAGGAGAGCTTTTCGTGGTCGTCTGGGTGGGCGTTCAGATAATGAAGGCGGGTTATACAAGCGGAAACAACACCAAAGTGGAGAGGAACCTGACAGCAAGCAGGCAAAGACAGAAAGTGAAAGAGATGACACTGACAATGGTAAACATTCAATTTATTTTGAGATCTGGATGCATTATTTGAACCTAGCTTCTAATCTATTAGAATATACCTTGGCAACATCCACATTCAGTAGAAATGCTTCTCTGAAACTCAAAACTTCACAGTACTGTCATTTTTTAATATAATTTATTCACTTTTAATAATTATATTTTTTCATATCTAGATAAAAAATAATTCAGAAAAGAGATCTTGTACAGTTTTTAATCAGTGAGTGAGAAATAGCGGTACTATTGCTTTAAACTGATACTGTTGTTTGGACTGTTGAAGAATAGAAGCCATACATTCACAGTGGTTTTATATTTTGTGTATTGACAGATGATGGTGAAGAAGACAAGTCAGCAGATGAAGGAGATAAAGGTGTAAGTATCTTTCCCAAATAAGAGAAAAATGTTGTTTTCTGACATGTCTTTGAAGCTAATAGTATTATAAATATTGTATGTTATTCTATTCATAGAATAAATATGAATAATATACAGTATGTTCATCATGTGCCATATGCAGTTTTGAAAACCATTGCAGTTAGATCAGTGCAATTTTCCATTTTTACTTCATTAAAGATTTTGTTCCTTAGAGATTTAATGTCCAAAAAATATACAGATAGTCCTCATCAAACCACTTATTGTTCAAAGTGACAGCGGCACTGAACGAGGGGAGGAAGGGTTACATTTGGTCCTCATTGTGATTGTTGCACTGTCCCTGCAGTGATGTGATTGTAGTTCATGCACTTGGCAACTGGCACATAATTATGTTGCAGTGTTCCACAATCATGTCTTCACTATTTGCAACCTTCACCACCAGCCTTTGCAAACAAATTCAGTGAAGAATCCGGCAAGAAGTTGCAAATGGTGTTAATGTGACTACCTGCTGTCCAGAAAGTCCAATTGTCCTTTCCATAATTTTTAAATATGGGCTGCTTATCTTCTTTCTGAATTTGTACAATGCGTGCTGGAATGAATACATCCTCAAATAGAAGAGGCTATAGTTCTAAGAACCAGGCAGGATTTAATCTCAGGTTGAAATAAATGAATATAAGTTGTTTATATTTGAATTGATAAAATCAGTCTATTTATTTGTCAGCCTTCTTGTAGAAAGTTGTTTACAAATTCTGCCTTTAACGTTGAATTTTTAGAAGTTGTATCTGGTAAATATTTTTTAATCAATATAAGAAATCATTGTTAACACACTTTATATACATTCTTTTATAACTCTAGAATTAATGTGTTGCTTCTTCTCTTTTTTTAAAGGAGTATAAATGAGGCAATGAAGCTCTCAAAGGAAAAAGTAGGGTAAGATATATAGATGCAATTGAAAGACCTATATTTCTTTTCACTTGGAAACATAAATTAACTTTAGTTTAGTTTATTAAATTTATACCCCGCCTCTCTTCCCCAATCAAGGGGAATGTGAGGCAGCTTACAACATGACTAAACCACTATTATTTCTTTGGGGATAGCATTCTAGTATCCATGCTTTCCTGCTTACAATGGGGATTTTTTAAAAAGAATTTATATATATAAAGCAGGGTGTGGGTGTAGGTGTGGGTGTACTGTGTGTATGTATTGTATATGCTCTTAAACTGCTGGACCAATCTACCAAACTTGCCACATAACTAACATGGGGGGTGGGGGTCAGTCACGCTATCGAGCCATCTGTGCCCCCTAAAATGGGTGACAAAGTGCCCACCCCCACAAACACTGACAGGCAAGCAAGTACAATTTTTTCTGGCACTCCACAAGGGGCGTCAGAAAGCAGCATGAGGCTGTGTGTCCCGCATGCACAGTACAGGCGATATTTTGAACTGGTGGCAACGGCCTTCAAGATGAGGCAGCGGCAGAGGGACCGGAGCGGGGATGGAAGCGGCTGCAGCGAGCCACCGGACCAGCTTAGGCCAGGTGGGACTGAGCAGCGGCGGGGGGGGACGATGGAGGAGGCAGAGGCACCAGGAGGAAGGACGGAGGAGCTGGTGGACAACTATACCCAGGCGAAGCCGGGTAATCAGCTAGTAGTTAATAGATGTACAAGTTGTACAATTCTTACATTGGTCTACTAGATCTTGATATAACAAACTTTGGATTCAGTGAAATAAATTTCTGCTGTGGTTTGTGTCGTTGGTATAATGACATCTACAAATGATGCAAATCTTCACAATGTCCTCTGTTTAATTCATTGAAATTCCCAAATGACAAATTTCACTTTTCCTCATTTAGTCTGATTTCAAGATTTCATTTTAGTTTGTTAGAATATAGTAATAGCCTTTTTATCTATAACCATGGCGATGGCCTCATTAAATCTAGAAGGTTAATATTGTACTAATATACCAGATATCTGTAAACCTTGAACATGTTCCTTGGAAGCTTCCTTCTTCATCTAGCTTTATATTTTTAGATTATTTTAATTGAAAAAAATCTAGGTGCAACCATCTGCCTTAAGAACAATCCACATTTCCATTAATATCTCTGACATCCCCTATAAATCCCGGGGGCGCTCTTAGAAAATAGAATAATAAGTGGCTGTGCCCAGATAATTATTGCTAATGAATGTTTTTAAAGTGGCAAATTTGTCCATGGTAATCTTTCCCTATTTTGTTCTCAAAATTCTACATGTGCCTATTGCCCCCAAATAGTTGGTGAGTTCTGCCCTAAATGCTTATAAGCAACACCTCAGAAAAACAAATCAGTATTTTATTAGTTGTTACTTTATCAAAATTGATGCACCTTTGAGTCAAATTCAGCTCCTACTGGCATCATAAATTCAAATATGTAATTTTCCTTGTCAGTAAGATTGTATGACTGAGTTGTAACTTGTCTTTCAGTTAGAAGTTCAGGGTGGCAACTGTATTTTTCTGCACAAAACCCTGTGAGGTAGGTTGGTCTGAAAGAGAGAGAAACCTAGAAATTTTCTCTGGCTGTGCGTGGACTAGGTTTCCCTGCTTCTAGTCCAACACCTTAACTATTACATTATACTGCCATCTTTCATTACAGGTTTACTTTGATTTCTCAGCCTAATGAACAGCCCTGCTGTTTCCTGGTGATCTCCCATCCAGGTATTAAACAGGTCTGAAATGGCTTATCGTTTCAGATTAGCCAAATTAGGTCAGCTTCATATTTGTATTAAGACTATGCATATGTGTCTGAGTCTATGATGTATAAACAAATGTTTGAAATTACATTAGACATGAAATTGTGGTAATACTATTCCCACAAGATTATCAGCATATAGGTCAAAGAGGATATGTAGAATTAAAAAAAACATTCTTAAACAAATGAATGTTGCCTCTTAAATATAACTTTCTATAGCAACTGGTGATGGCGGTGGTGATGATGATGATGAAGAGGCAAAACAAAGAAAAGAAAAACAGAGGCAAAGGGATCGAATGCGTGACCGGGCAATGGACAGGTAATTAAAACAAATAAAAATTGGTTTAAAGTAGGGATGCATAAGATTATACTTACCAAGCTACATATCAAAATCTAGTGGGTAGACTGAAGAGAAAAATTAAACTAATTTATAGATACATGTATAATTACATATGATATCACTAATTATTTTCAAGTTATTTATTTTAAGTATCATTTTAAATGTATTATACTTCATTGACAATAATTGAATGGATATAAACTTTTATGGTTTATATCCAAACTTTTGTGGGATATATGCAAACCTGCAACCTGAGGTGGTATGGTGATGTGCTTCTCTGATATAAAATATTTATTTCAGTTATTAAAATGTTCATATGATTAAGTATCACTAGTTGAAATATTCTAAACTTCTGAAATTACAGCCAGAAGAAAATATCCTGCATTGTTTAATATGATTTCTGTGATGAACATACAGCATTGGTACCTGTGGCACTGGATTGTTCCCATGCTTTGAGATTTTGGAGCGAGCTCTGCTTTCTGCAGCATTCTGTATGAAGCAGTGGGGCTCCTGCCAATTGTCTTCTGAGTGCCACAATGGTAATACATTGCTTGTTCATTTTCATAGTTTTGAGTGTTTTGCTTGGCATTTATAGGGTTTATGACTATCCCTGCTTCTGTTAGAAAGCATCACAGTTGTGGAGGAAGGCTTCCTACTTTGGATGGGCAATTTTGATGCTTTTTTTTACTCCACTGATGGTAATTGTGGAAGTTTATCTTTCTGTAAGGTCTTATAATATAGGCATCTTTTATTTGTGCCTACATTGCTACTATATTTGGACTCTTGAGAATCACAGATGCATCCATAACAGCATAACTGGACACATTTACTCATTTGCGTTCCAGTAGTACTAAGCCCAGCAACAAACTCCCACCAAGCCTATTACAGGCAGTAATTTAGCAGGAGATTTTGGCCCCACCAACTCAAGGCAGATCACTAGATAAGCAAAGGTGCTTTTTCAAAAGGCAACTGGACTTTGTTTTTCCTTGAAGATGTTTTGTTTCTCATCCAAGAAGCTTTTTCAGTTCTGACTGAATGGTGGAGGATGAATGATGTATATTCCTTGCAATCATCTGATTGTTAGCACTCTTTCTGAGAGTCATTGAGATCACATGGAGGTTTATCAGTGCCCTCAGAGTCATCTGAATAGTGCAAATAGGCTGGAACCTTCTTGGAACTGCCTATTGTTTCTTGGGAAATATTTGATTGGTGGTTGGGAATGGTTTTAACTCTATTTTGATTTATTTACTTGTCAGTCAGTTATGTGTGGTTTGAAGCAGGTAATCTATCATCTAGTCAGATGTTTGATACATCTACATTTCCTAGTTTACAAATACTAGGAATATAGATGATAAGGTATGTATCTTAGGAATACAGAAATCAATCTAAGTATGTGCTAATAATCATAGATTTCTGAAAAGAAATAACAGATCTACAAGTATATTCAAACTCCTTAATTGTATCCCCATTCATAGGGCAATTGTTTCAACTCTTATTAATATTTTCTATAGTTTACAATATATACAAAATAAACATTTATGTTATACTACCATAAAAATGAATATAATACAGAACTTAACGCAGTGTTTTTCCAGAAGAATATCTATGAGAGTAAAGATAGTGTCTTGTTGAAACAAAATAACTGCTAAAACATTGTTTCTTTTATAATGGTAAAACGAAAATTCAACATCAAACTAGAGGTGTGCTATAGAGAGTCCCCAGTGTAAAAATAAGTTCCATTCCCAAGATCTGCCCTTAAGTTGAATGTGTATGTAAGACAGAACAGTATTATTATATAATACTATGTAAGTCGTATTGCATAATGAACAACTTGTCTATTTATTTGGAATCATTTCATATTTAGTTTGAATTTTGCTATAGTAGGCTCCATTCTTTAGTATAGTTCATCCTTTGATCAGGGCGTTCTTAACCCGGATACTTGCTGTATTTGCTTTATTAAAATGATATATGTTACATTGGAGAAAACACTTCAAAATTAAATTAGGTCATAGTTTTTGTCAAATTTATGAGAGGAATTGTGCTTCATTTATTAATTTACAAATTTAACTTCATAATGTTTCATACCTTTGAAATTGCATTTTATAACAAAATGGTTTCTTATAGAATTCAGTTTGCCTGCTCTATCTGTAAGTTCCGAACTTTTGAGAATGAAGAAATGGAAAAACATTTGCAAAGCAAATTTCATAAAGAAGTCTTGCTATACATTGGAACCAAATTACCTGATAAGACAGTGGAATTCCTGCAGGTATATCGTCAGAAAATCCTAAATTTATGTAAATAATTAGAAACAATTAACTTCTTCACTGTTGAACAGTTTAATTAATTTAATCATTCAAAAAGGTGCAAAAGCCTTAAAACATGTTACTATTACTTAGATTTATTGTAACCACTCACTCCAAAAGACTCCAAGCAGTTAAAAATACCTCTTAAGTAACATAAAACCTAGATTGAATATTTCAGTACTCATTTAAATAGCTAAATTTCTAAATTAGACAAGATGTTAAGGTTACTTGAAGAGTTACACATTTTAGTTCATGGGTTTTTGTAAAACTAAATTTATTGTTGCTATAAATGATTTGTTAGAGCCACTATAAAGGCTCCTGCTGTACATTTTTATAAGTAGTAACTAAGGGTTTCATTGGAAAAATGTAATTAAAATTGTACATTGCTACTTAACTATTACCTATCATTCTGGGAAGATTGCATTGCCATAAGGCTGGACATGTAGTTGCAAAAACATATCTTACTGAGCTGCTTTTATTTATAATTTAAGGCCAGTAACTTTATATTTAACATTATCTACTCTCATTCCCTAGAAATACATTGTGAACAGAAACAAGAAAATTGGGAAGCGCCGACAAGAGCTGAGTGAGAAAGAGGGTACCAAACCAAAACTTGACCCATTTAAGGGTAAGAACATTATTAAGAGTAGAAGACCATTTGATATGCTTTAACTATCATCTAGAAATTGTACACAATGCTGCACTGGTGTTAATCCCTTGAGAAATAATGTGTAAAGGTAAAGGTAAAGGTTCCCTTTGCACATACGTACTAGTCGTTCCTGACCCTAGGGGGCAGTGCTCATCTCCGTTTCAAAGCCGAAGAGCCAGCGCTGTCCAAAGACGTCTCCCTAATCATGTGGCCGGCATGACTAAATGTCAAAGGAATGCTGTTACCTTCCCACCAAAGGTCGTCCCTATTTTTCTACTTGCATTTTTACATGCTTTTGAACTTCTAGGTTGGCGGAAGCTGGGACAAGTAATGGGAGCTCACTCCGTTACGCGGCAGTAGGGATTCGAACCGTCAAACTGCTAACTTTTCTGATCGACAAGCTCAATGTCTTACCCACTGAGCCACCGCAACCCTAAATAATAATTAGCATCCCTAAATAATAATCCCTAAAAAATAGTTTAAGTAAGATATATATAGGCGGTCCTCACTTGTGTCATTGCTAAACAAATGATATTTTGAACTGGTCCTTGAAATAACAGACATTACAGTGCCCCTGCAGGCATGAGATCAAACTTTGGGCACTCAACAGCATGGGACTGTCAACCTGCTTGTACCCCATGTCTGCCCTTTTGGATGCTCTGCACTCACTGTCCCTACCTGTCACTCTCTGCTGACTTTTGTCATCTCTTGCTGCTGATGAGCCAACAGCTGGCTTGGGCAAGTCTTGTTGGCTTCAGCTCCTCATTGTGCACAACCTTTCTGAAGACTTCCAAGGCCTTGTACAGCCCACTGACTCTTTAAGATCCAGACTAGGCTTGCCTTGTCAGCAATGGGAGAAAGATGGTGAAGGTTGGCAGGGGACAGTATGGGCACTAGAGGCAGTGGACAGCAGGATAGCCAAAAAGAACAGGGATTGGGAAAGCAAAAGCAAGCGCAGCAGGGCCAAGTCCTGAGTACCGATGGCACAGTTTTGGCTTAATAGGGAAATGTAACTCTGAATACTCAAACTGCTGTTGCTAAGTGGTATGATCACTTGATGTTTCACCTAAGGACCACATCACTTAGGGACAGAAATTCTGGTCCAGTTAGTGTTGTTAAACAAGGGCAACTTGTAATGCAAGAAAAGGATGTTGACATTTAGAATAAAAATATAACAACTACCGGTACTAACTTGAGACAGCATGAATATAGTAGACAATGCAGTATCATGCAGGAGGACGAACAACCACAACAGGAGACAAGATATTTATCTCTTGTCAAATGACTTTTTAATTTTACATTTGTATTTTGGTCTTCCTTTAATCAGGGCATTAAACATGAGATTATTCTATTTTTATCTTAACCCTGTGAAACATTCAAGCTAAGAAATTTCTTTTTATTTTATCCCCAAGAATTCAAAAGGGCATATCCCTTGTCCAAAACTTTCCCACTAGAGCAAAGCTTTCCTTGGTTGGATTGGACAGTCATGACCTTGGGATAAATATCTCTCAGTATAGTTCAATTGCTGAGAGTGCCTTGAGTCTGGGTTTAATTAGTCATTTACAGCAGTTCCGAGGATAATGTAGAGATTTGAAAAAATAACATTTAGAACACTGAGTTATGGGAGACTGATCTAGCATCTGCTTTTAGATTCAGTCTGTACTGTAACCCAACATGTCTACAGGCACCCAATGAGGAAGGTTGCCTTATGCATTGGAAAGCCAGAGCATGTGAAACTACCAGTTTGTTCTGTTTCAGGCAGTTAGTAGAGTAGAATACAAATGTATAGACATGATCACTGCAAAATGGAACGACTCGCCATGGGACAGTTTGCCACAGGGCAATTCACCATGGGACAACTCACTGTAGGACAATTTAACAATTCAATTTAATTATTTAAAATAAAAAAATATTTTAATTTTTGTCATTCACATTTCATTCTGTCCCTCCTTTGGCATCCTTTCTTTAACAATCCTATTCTACTATTTCTTTGATACTAATTAGCTGCGGTGAGTTAGCTGTGACAAATTGTCATAGATCCTGAGTCCTGGTGGCGCAGTGGTTAGAATGTAGTATTGCAGTGCAGGCAAACACTACCCTCAGCCTAGAGTTCGATCCTGATGAGGCTCAAGGTTGACTCAGCCTTCCATCCTTCCGAGGTCAATAAAATGATGACCCGGATTGTTGGGGTCAATATACTGACGTTGAAAACCTCCCAGAGAGTGCTATAAATCAATATGAAGTGGTATGCAAGTCTATGTGCTATTTGCTGTTGCTAAAATTAATATTGGGACAAATCCTTTATTGACAACTCTGAAATACCTTTACTGAATAAAACTTTCTTAAGGTGGGACTTTTGATTTCAGTCACACATTTATGACCTCCTGCTACATTTGGAAGTTTGGGGAAATGAACAGTGCTCCTAATTTCTCAAATGTGCAATTCTGTATAAGATGGAGTGAACTGAAAACAGGCAGAGAGCAGTGAAATAACTTATTTTCAGGTTTATATTACCAATTTCTTAGAATCTTGTAAGAACTTTATTAGGAATCTTAAATTACTTCATTACCAGAAATGTAAGAACTCCATACTCTAAAATCTTTTTTCCCTTGCACCTAAAATGTCTTTCTTTAATGTTACTTTATTTTATGTTTCCATCCAGGGGTGGGTTTCTACCAGTTTGGCCCAGTTTGGGCGAACCGTTTGTTACATGAGGGCCGGTTCTAGCGAACCAGTTCTTCCAGTTATGAGTTTGGCCCGCCTTTTGTGGCCTTTTTTGAAGTACAGCTTATCGGTGCGGCAGCACAAATGCCGCCCGTCAGCTGTTCTGACTCACCGGAGCTGAAGGAATAGACAAGTTTTCTTGATTTTTGCTAAGGCAGTGTGTGTCAGTTTAGCGTGCGCAAAGCACACAATCACCGAACCGGTTGTTAGACTGGTAGAAACCCACCCCTGTTTACATTCCTGATAATGCTTTTATATATTATATGATAATCTTATGATTATCAATTATCCTCATGATTTATTTATTTTTATTTTGTCTTTGCTTTTTCTAATAAATAACACAAGATGGCAAACATACATAATACTCCTTCCTCCTCCTATTCAACCAAGGTCACCCAGCTGGTTTTCATGCCTAAGGCAAGACTAGAACTTACAGTCTCCTGGTTTTTAGGTCAGCACTTTAACCACTATACCAAACTGGCTCTCAGTGATGTTACTTTTAAAAGCTGTAAGATGTTTTAATACTGATCACGACCATATGCACATTTTTTTAAATAGGAAGACTGGTTTACATATTCAGACTATAGCTATTATTCTGGTAAATAATATGTGTTTCATTTCTATTACCCCAGCACTGAATGGAAACAACTTTTGTAATTTTTAATACCATATCTAGGATTTTGTCAGTAGCTTTTGTTCCAATTTTGTGGAAAACATCTAATTTATATTTTTTCAGGAATTGGCCAGGAGCACTTTTTTAAGAAGATAGAAGCTGCTCACTGTATGGCTTGTGACATGCTAATTCCTGCACAACAACATCTTCTTCAGAGACATCTGAGATCTGTTGATCACAATAGGAATCGCAGAGTAAGCAAAATAAATTCATTTACTTTTGGACAAATCTAATACCTCTGAAGATAACAGCCTTGCAGCAAATGGACATGTAGAAAGAACAGATACATTTATCTAGTTAGCTATTGAAAGAATTTTCATGTCTCCATTTTTATCAATTAAATCATTTCAACGGTGATATACATAATTCTTTTATAAGTCTCAGGCTATTAATAACTTTTTTTAACGTATGTAGATATATCAATATTTATCTTCATTATAACAATATATAAATATATAACAATATATAAACTCGCCGCCTTGAGTTCCCCCGCAAGGGGTGAAGAGAAGCGGGGTATAAATTTGATAAATAAATAAATTTGATAAATAAATAAAGATATATCCTGTGGAGAAAGTAAATCTACTCTTGGCTGTAGTACTTATATCACCCTCTTTGGCAGAAACAACTTCAAATGTTTCTGAAGTTTTACCATAGTCTCACGGTCTCTGATATTGTTTGGGATGAATTCTTTCTATTCCTCCATTTTTTTCATTTGTTCAGTGTTGGAGGGGTTCTTGCATGCACAGCCTGGTTTAAATCACCCCGCAACATATTCATGGGATTTAGATCTGAGCTTTGATTTGGCCATTTCTGATCTCTCTTCATTTTTTTTCAGCCATCCCTTGCTGGATTTACTGGCATTTAGGGTCATTGTCATGTTTGATGATCGACTTTTGCTTGAGCGCCAGTCTTCTGGCAGATGTTATCACATTATTCTCAACTACCCTCTTGTACCCTCTTGTACAATGAAGAATTCATAGTGGAACCTCAAACCATAACATTTTCACCACGATGCTTTAGAGATGGCATCAGATCCTTCTGCTGAAATGCTGTCTTTGGTTTTCACCAAGCATGTCTTTTGGAACTGTAACTAGATAACCCTATCTTTGCCTCTTGTATCCAGAGTACATTGTCACCGAAGTCCTTTTTTTGTTCAGATACTCATAACTAAACTTTACTTTTGTCCTTATGTTCTTTATGGACAGTAAGGTTTTTTCCTGGTTCACTTGTACAGAGATCTAATTTATGCACCTTCATTCTTAGAACAGAATGGAACTGGGAGGGACCTTGGAGGTCTTCTAGTCCACCCCCTGCTCAAGCAGGAGAACTTATATCATTTCAGACAAGTGACTGTCTAGTTTCTTCTTAAAAACCTCCAGTGATGGAGTGTCCACGATTTCTGAAGGCAAAGTGTTCCACTGGTTAGTTGTCCTCACTGTTAGGAAGTTTCTCCTTAATCCAGATTGCTTCTCTCTGATTAGTTTCCAACCATTGTTCCTTTCTTGCCCTCCAGTGCTTTGGAGACTAATTTGACCCCTTTGTGGCAGCCCCTCAAAATACTGGAATACTGTTGGCATGTCACCGCTAATTATTCTTTTCTTTAGACTAGCCAAACCCCTCATCTGCAGCCATTCTTCATATGGTTAGTCTCCAGGTCTTTGATTATCTTAGTTGCTCTTCTTTGAACTTTTTCCAAAGTCTCAACATCTTTTTTGCAGTATGGTAACCAAAATCGGTTGTAGTATTCCAGGTGTGGTCTTACTAGGGTTTTATAAAGTGGCACTAATATTTCACGTAATCTATTATTCTATGCCTCTGTTTATACAACCCAGGATTGTATTAGCTTTTTTAGCTGCTGCTGCACACTGCTGGCTCATATTCAAGTGATCATCTACTAGGACTCTAAGGTCACTCTAACAGTTACTGTTAATGGTCTCTTATGGTAGACCTATACACTTTAGCTTGAGTAGTGGTATGGTCTAACTGTAGGTCAGATGGCAAAATTCTGGAGTTCTTAGCAAGTTCCTCCAGGATCTGGCATTCTGCTCTTGGGTTGAACTTGCTGGAACGACCTGGCCTGGGCAAGTTGGCAGTTGTTTGAAATTCTATCCTCTTGTAAATAATCTTCCGAATAGTGGGATGATTGATGTCCAATTGTTTGGTGATCTTTTAAAATCCTTTCCCAGACTCAAAGACATCTCTAAACTTCTTTCAAAAAGTATTAGAGAGCTCTTTTGATCTAGACCAAGTTGGACCATGCACTTCACAACAAAGAGCAAATCAGACTAAACATCTGAGGTTTAAGTAAGACAGGTTCCTTCCAGATCATCTCTAATATGTTCTAATCATTTGCACCTAATTTGATGCACTTAATTTATATTTGAGGAGGATGATAGGAGCATATGTACTTTTTCCACATGTAAAATTTGCATGTATGGTTTTCTAAGAAATTAATGTTGAAATTAACGTAAAATACATATGTTAAAATATGTTAAAAACCTGCTGTATAAAAATCAAGAGGTTAATGTAAGGTTCAAAATCAGATACTTATGCTAGTGTTCTCAGTACTGCCAGTCCTCTTTACAGAGTGACAAACAGTTTTCAATTTAAGTAAAAATGATGAATACTATAGAAATATTTCCATAGTATAAGGGCTGCTTTCATTTTTTCAGAAGCATTAAGTTTGACTTTTTCTACCATTAAATTGTGATTATTAGTGGTTTTAACGCAGACAGAAAAGAGCAGGAATGCTGTTAATAGACCTGAAATTCTTACTCCAGGAAGGAAAAAGACTATTTAAGACTTAAGAAAGTTTTTGAAATATAAATGATTTGAAGTATTGTAGAAATAGAGTATCACTTTTTCACTAATAGGTGGTATGAATCCACTTTAACAGAGACATTTAAACCTTTGCTTTACACAATCATATTTTAATTTCCTGTTGTATATTCAAGTTTTATAAAAATTTTGATTTAACATGGTTTGGAAATAGTTGTCTTCCATGAGTGGAAAATGTCTTCTAGACATGAAAGGAAATGAAACCTACTTGAGGATCTGCTGAAGGAAAATGATTTTGGTTAATTTTCTCCAAATTGGAACAAACTATGAATAGTATAGTGGGGCTTCATAGGACAAGGTAAGCTTCAGGAAAAAATGTGGAAATGACTGTTTTTAATCTTAAATATTTGCAATTTTCCATGTCAATCTCATGTTTATTTTGTACTTAATCATCAGAATTACTTACACATTTTATGTGTTCTTTTCAGACGGCTGCCGAACATTTCAAGAAGGCTAGTTTTCATATTGCTAAAAGTGTCCTAAATAGCAAGCACATTGTGAAAATGCTAGAAAAGTACCTCAAGGTAAGAAAGCAGGATATTTGCTGCTCAGTCCAACTTCTGTCAAAGCAGTGGAGCAGAAACTCCAGTTTGGTCTTGACTGAGCATTTTATTTGTTACTGAATATGCTGCATGTAACTTTCATATAAAATGAAGAAACAATGCTATTTGTCCAGTTATGCATAGTATGAGCCTAGAAATAGTGTGGAATTCACTTTTTTTCAGATACGTTGGATAAGTTGGATACTTATTCTAATGATTAGCAGAAAATGTACTGTATAAGAAGTCTTTAACTGTTTCTAAATGGTGATGAAAAAATTAAAATTAAATCTTATGAGAACAGTATAGTAAAAATCTAAATGGGTGCTTAGTGCCCAAAATCAGCACTGCTTAAAATATTTTTGTTTGTGGATAAAGCACTGGGTTTCTTGTTCATGGCAAGGAATAATCTTTCTTGAATGAAATAGCTGTGCTTTGATCTCCCAGCATTCCAAAGTCAAAGCATTTATTTCCCTGTATTCCCCAAAATCCTGTATGGAAATAATTGACATCAGCTTAGCCAATCTCAGCTGTTAGACACTGATATATTAGGTGACAAAAATACTTTCATATGGCTCTGTGGGTCATGATGAGATTAGCCTTTTGCCTTGCTAAGAATTGAAAAGACAGTACAGTCTCCACAGCAGGAGTGTGATAAACTCATGATGGAAAGAGTGCATGCCTAGATGGGCACTTGCATGTCATGCGAAAACTTCTGGTGACCATCAAGGGTTTTCTTATGTAGCATATACCTAGTCATAGATAATTGATGACTTCCACTTCTGAGAGGAAAGATTGCAATCGTCTGTCCAAGTGAAGATGAAAAGCAAGTTTGGCTGCTACTATGTCCTGGGAATCCAGGAGCAATCCAAGATTCAACAGGGACCCTCTTTTGGCAAACACGAATCATGGGGTCTTGTGTGTCTGCACCCACTCCCACTGGCAACACTTTGGTCTTACTCAGACTGATCACCTGCCAATTAACTAGTTCCTGCTAGGCAAGCACTAGCAAAATCGAGACACTGCTCTCCGGGTCCATTGAAAGAGACTTTGAGCTGAGAACATCAGCCTCTTATTGGTACTGATGGCCCATATATTGAGGCTGTCTTCCCTTAGCGGCCTCTCATACACGTTGAACAAGAGGGGTGACAAAATAAACCCTGCGGTAGCTCACATGAGAGAGCCCTGGGGCAGATGAGCAGTTGCCCAGTACCACCCTCTGGGATCTCTCGGAGGAAAAAAAAATGGAACCACTCAAGCGCAACTCCGTCTACCCCTGCTAGGGTCCGCAGGTGCCTCAGCAACACCTCATGATCAACAGTATCAAAGGCTGCCGCCAGGTCTAACAGAATCAGCATGGACCCCTGACCTTTGTCCATCAGCAGGAGGAGATCTTCGACCCACCCAGCACTGTCTCCGTACCATACCCAGGTGCAAAACCAAGCTGAAAGGGGTGAAGGAAATCTGAGGATTCCAGGTAATGCCAGAGATGCCCCATCAAAACACTTCTCATCACCTTCCCCAAGAAAGGAAGGCTGAAGGCAGGGTGAGATTGTTGACATCAAGAGATGAGTCTTGAATTCTAACTTAATGCTTCCTGTCCTAAAGGATGATGGCACCTCGCCCTTCCTGAGGAAGCCTGTGACAGTCTCTACCAGTCTGGGACTCTGAATCCCTCTCCCTTTTTTCTTTAATAGCAATTAATGGACAAATCCAAATTGCAGGGTGGAGCCTAATGCTCTTTAAAAAGCCCAGAACATCAATAAATAAGGCCGATTGGCTGATTTTTCAGTCAAAGAAGATGGCGCTACTTATGTTACATGTGCATGAATCTTCTTTCATGGAAATGGCAGTCAGGTCTGAATTTGATCCTGCTGGATCATAGAACAGATTCTTAATTTCTGGATAGAGAAATAATTACTGTATTATTCAGCCCAGTTCTGTGGGTGGGATTCATTAGATACAGAGAGGCATGGGACTCTTCACTCACTGCCCCCTTGAGTATAGGAGTTCAGAAATTGTTGCTTCTATGTGATCAGGTAATTGACTAGATTCTGCCCTTAGCATGCTGCTGTTGTTTATTGTACACATATTAGAGAAGAGTTACAAGGATGGGGAGTAGGGAATTTAGTGATTTTTGATACTATCATAGAATGGACAGGCATATCATTAGTATATGCCTGATGCTTTCATATGTTATTTTCTTTATTAAAGAACCAAAATCCTCTTTAGAGCCAAACAAAGCCTTGTTCCTGTGGTAGACAATGCCAAAACCTGACCTCAGTCTGAATAAAATTAGCATGGCTTCCATTTGTACAATTTCTACTACAGTGGTCACATAGTGTTCTTGGACAGAAAGTAATCTACTTAATAGTACCACTGAAATCTGTAAGTATCCATTATTAATTATAGCCCTGAGTCAGTGCTGGACTTTGCTAATAGGATCTCAGAGAGCTGACTTGTTGGCTGCTGAATAAAACTGGCCATTTCTTAAAAAGATTCTGCCCTAAATTGAATGCTTTAAAAGTAATTCAAGAAATGAATAGTCTTCAGAGGTCACAAGTACTGTATTTTACCGAATATTTACTCCATATATTGTAAAATTACCCTTATAAATCCATAGCGAACTTAATGGAATCCTTTCTTCCTACTGTAAGTCGGAGACTTAGCCAGTCTCAGGAGGTTTAGTGGCCAACAATGATATGTAAAAAAAACCTTGAATAAAATATAGAAACAATTCCTTGGGTAATTTGAGACAGAAGAAGGAGCCCTTTTGCACTAAAGTAGATGCTCGCTTTTCAGACATTCAGTCTCAAACTTCTGTGTTCTAGGTTTGAGAGTCTTTTAAGACAAGATCAGATGATTAAACACTGATAACATTGTACTTCCTCCCTTCATCAGGGTGATGATCCATTTACAGATGAAAATATTGACCAAGATGTTGAAGAATCTGAAGTTTTAGAAGGTGCTGAAGGTGAAAAGGAAAGTGCTACTGTAGAGAAAAGGGAGAATACTGGGGAGGTGATCGAAACCAGTGAAATCAGTGAATCTAGTAAACCAGAAGAAGATGAAGCACCTTGCTCTGCTACAGGTTCTTCAAAAGGTGAAACTGACATGAAGGAAGAACAGGCAGAAGAGAGACCAGGTGTATCAGAAACAGCAGAAGTACCTCCTCAAGAAAATCTTGATGAAAAAGCCGAAGAAGTCCAAGTGGAAAACCAGCAGTTTGTGGAGGAAGGGAAGGAAAATGCCCCTGAAACAATAACAGCTGAAAGCAGCAATGTTGAGGAGGATCCTGTGAGGGTAACAAATACAGAACTGTCTCAGGAATGACAAAATGAATGATTGTGTGGAGGTGTTTTTCCTGCTTTGCTATATAATCTTTTCAGTACTTCCTCTTCATAATCTTTTGATGTATATTCCTGAATTGTTTCCAGCTTTGTTTTTATCTGAAGTAAAGGATTCATCTTTCTGTATGGAAAACAGTCTTGTACTGTATTGTGAATAAGATAGAAATTGGCAAGCTGGTTACGTTACTTAGCTGTAAATTGATGCCTTCCTGCATTTAGAACAAATAGAAATAATAGAAATAAGTAAATGTGTTGATATTGAAATCCTTTTGGCTTTCACTTTCTGATGCAGAAAGGAAATACGGCGTCATATTTCAGAATTAACATAAAATGGAATTAACCTTATTAGGGAGGGAGTAGATGTTAAATGTCTTTTTTTTCTTGTAAAGTTGATTATTCATTTAAGTTTCTGGAAAAAGAATTTGCTGCCATAACGACTATTAATGTCATTTATCCAGTTTGCAGTATTGCATGACAAATAGCATCTGTAATTATATACAAAATGTTAAGCACAAACTTACTGTCTATCACACTCGAGTTGTCATTTATGCTGTGCATTATTTCAGAAGTTGTACAGGGAATGATAAGCTGGTGCTTCTTCATTATGTTGATAAGAGAAGCATACACGAGGAGGAATGCTATTTGCAACACTGTAGTCTCACTTCCCTCTTGTCTCCCAAAATCTGTCAGAGGGGTATTATTCAGAGAATAGATTGTCCAAACGGCTGCAGGCCAGGAATAATGAAGCAATATCAAGGGCAGTAAAACATAGGCAAATTGTTATGATTGATGCTTGTAGCATAGCATTTGAAATTAGAATGAACATTCTTCTTTTGTTGAATTAGCAATTAAATAAACTTCCAACATGGAGAATTACTGTCTGGTGTTAGTTTAATTGGCTCCAAAACAGGCACTGAAAACATAATTTACTCAAGCTAAAGGACCTGTATTGACTGTTGTAGTTCAGGGTGCAGACTTCTTATTTCAAAGTGACAGAGCTATTAAATAAGAGAAATAAACTTTTCAGATAGTGTATAAAAAGCTGAATAAATATTAACTCCAGGTCAAATTTTTGTATCAATTATATAGGATAATAGCAATGTCAACTTTTTATCAGGAAAAAAAACAGAGACAAAAATATCTAAAAATGTTGTTTTATGATTTTGTTCTGCACATAAATAATTTAAAATGCATTGCAAAACTATGCTCACAAATTATTGACTGTACCTAAATCACATGTTTTTAAATTATTTCTAAGCATTTTTCTTTTGTCAGTAGTTGTGTATTCAAAATGGGCAGAGGAATCTTTATTTTATATCCAGTTGCTATGAAAAAATGTAGATGTTCTCTGAGATCATATTATAAAGTTCCACAAAAGTGCCCTATTTTGAAGTTTTGTTTATTTTATTTAATATATTTATATGCTGCCCATGTCCCTGATTAAACAACCCTGGAC
>JANHGC010001762.1:11825-27238 GCA_027560395.1 Boaedon fuliginosus
ATTTGTACCTTGAAACACCTTGGCTCGCGAAAATGAGCATATAAAAACTTAATAAAATATTTGTAAAAAAAAAAAAGTGGGATTGGGCCTTGTTAGAGCTTGGTTGAGGAATGTTCTTTTAAGACCACCTAGACTAGAGTATTACACACCTTGGTCTTGAGATTGTCTTTCAATGGTGGGATTCAGATTTTTTTACTACCAGTAAGTACTTTGTGTTAAGATATAATTCTCTTCCTCACAATCTGAAAATTGATTTATGTCAAATATATTTATATGGATTTCATTCTTCATACCAAAGAAACAGGACCAGTTGCTTGGAAGCAAAGGACTTGCTAGGAATGAAGAAAAAATGTTTTGTTTTGTATGAAATTGTCTCTTAATTTCTTTGGTTTACTTTACAATGTACAGGTACCAGACTACTACGATATAATAAAAAAGCCCATCGCTTTAAACATAATCCGTGAAAAAGTGAACAAATGTGAATACAAAGTAGCCTGTAAGTAATGTCGACTAAATAATTTAACAATCTTTAAAACAATTTAATTTAAATTACCAGAGGTTTTTGGATAATGAATATAGGAAATAACACTGGAATAGAAACCACCAATGCAATAGTTCCAACATCATTTGGCTTACATTACAGATGATGATGCTTAGAATATGATATACTAGAGTTTTGCAGTGCTACAGATTCAAAAGGAAAAGTATGTTTTGAAGTTCAGTTACTCCTTACACTGGGAGCTCCCTTAAGCAGCTGCATTTTTTCCTTGGGTCATGTGAGGCTGGAGTATATTTTCCCTTTTGAATCAGAAACACAGCATTCCCCTGGGACACACCTATCTAAACACAATTAACAAATAAAATATTAGAATGTATTTTCTCTGTCACATTTATGCTGTCTTATTCTGAGAGAAAGATTGTGATCGCCCTTTACAACTCCAATCTGAAGTTCCTTGGGGTGGGAGAGCTGCTTGCAATAAGAATGATATTCAGGTTAAAAAATAGGTCTCTGGTCCGTAACTCCTATATTGGATTAGCTTTCATAGAAGCAATTGCAATTTTACAGATAAATTATTTGTTTAGAAATCTTTGCTTTTAGGACTATAAAGGCATATTTATATTTTTCCTTGCAGCGGAATTCATTGAAGATGTTGAACTGATGTTTTCAAACTGCTTTGAATATAACGCTCGTAATACAAGCGAAGCAAAAGCTGGAACAAGACTTCAGGCATTTTTTCATGTTCAGGCTCAAAAACTTGGACTTCCGGTTGCATCAAGTTACATGAACCATGTTGCTCCAGCAGCCAAAAAGTCACGCATCTAACTTCTTTTTACATCTTAAGAACTTCTTAGGACTTAAATTAGAAGAACCCTTTATATTTTCATAGAAAATGAAACACTTAAATCATGCAGCCATAGAAAGCAATAACATCTGCCACACCTTGGATGTGTGGCCTGCACTATATTCTCAATTTATTAAGCACTCAGGAAAATGCAGGAGAGGTTCCCTTTTCTACAGTTTTGTTCAGTGTCTAATAATTTTGATATGTATTGAATACAGTACTGATTTATAGTAGCTTTGGTATTTTAAAGACCATTTTTGTCCAAATGCTTTTTTTTCAGCACCTGCTATTCTTATATTGTTTAGAGAACAATATTTTATTTTGTAGACTGTGGCATAGTTTTGTAAGAATTCTACCTTGGCTATAATCATAATATGCAATACGTTAGTAGAAAGAGTAAAATATATTAAGTCATTGCATACCAGTTTTTGACACTACGTGAATGAGTACAATTTTATATATTTTAAATTACTGTGCCAGTGCTGTTTGGAAAAATTTAATCTGACTTTATTAAGTAAGATATTTATTTTGCTTAAAAATAATTTGTGTATTTGTTCTTTATTTATAAAATATTTACTTTGCAAATTAAAAAGAATCCTTAACTTTGTTTTCATTGTGTTTTGTTTATACTTTTAATAATTGACCTCTTTTTATCTGGGAGTTCTTCCAACAAAATAGTAACTTACCAAATTCTATATTCATTTGTACAATTTTAGTAAAAAATGAAAAAAAAAAAAGTATTATTTTACATGTGCTAGTGAACAACTCCCTTTGTGAAACTAACTTCTATGGGTAGATTTGTTCCTATGGGTAGTTAGCCTCAGGTAAGTGGTATGATAGTGTAACATAAGATGATTGTAAATCATCAGCAGTATTGCTCTGCATACTACAATTCATACTTTTTCACATGCAGCTTCAAAGCAGCCACCTAATTATTTTTCTAAAAGTTTGTCAATTTAGTAAATATTTTTCTTCAAATATTGTTGAATGATTTTTTAAAATGTCAAGTAATTTACAAAAGTCAGAATTAAAGTTACTGATTTACTTACTTTTGTCTCAGCATTGTGTATCATTTTCAAATTTGTTCAGCTTACAGGAAGACAAAATTTGCAAGGAATTTTAATGATGAACAACACAAACTGTTTGCACCATTTCTTGTACACTCACTTCTGATTCTTCATAACAGACATTTTGTCAAGATTGTCTATCAGTAAAGACTTGATGGCACATAATCAAACCCATCCTCCCTTGTTTTATTATATCCTTGAAGGTTGATGCTTGTGTATCTGGCCATCTTGCCTTCTGTCAGCATTTTTTATGATTGCCTTCGGTCATCAGAATCTTCTCCATCAAATCTTGGTTTTGTATTATTTAATTTAAATATCTACACTTTACTTTGTTCTTAGTGCTTTGACACAGGATTCTGGTTTTACTTCATCTATTATTCGTTCTGGTAATCATAAAATTTCTTCACTAAGTAACGGGTGGCCCACTAAATCCTTGTTTTTAGAAGTGTGACTTTCTATGTTTTTTGTGCATTTACTAGTTTCATTCTATGGATCGTTGAAGTGTGAATCACAAAAACTGTAGCATAAGAGAAACTATCATGTAATTTCAATATTTTTAGCAGTTTCATTTTTTGTTACTGGAATATAAATTGATCTTTCCTGTCTTGGCGATTTCCATATCTGTTTTATGGATCACAAATTCATAAATACCATGTACAGGCAATCTTATACAGGTAACTCATAAAGTTATGGCAGACACATACCTTTCCCTCAAAATCCAGTTTCAAACTTGTGGCTGCTGCAGCAGCCTCACAGTCACACGGACAAACCTTGGGTAGATTCACCTTTACGACTCGCCATCTACTTATCTCCCCCTTCTTACCATCTGTAGAGCTGTGGACCTATCATTGGGGAAGGAGAGTAGGCCACTCCACCCTTCTGCCATGTAGCTCCCGCCCTAAGTAGGCACCACAAATATATTCAGGCCAGTCCGAAAATGGTGCCTGCTTCTGGGACAGAGAGACATGGGGCTAGGGATGCTGTGGAGTGGAGCAACCTACTCTTCTTAGTGCAAGCTCCAGAGAGGAACGGCAGATGGTAAGGGAGAGTGGAGATCGGGAGGAGAGTGAGGAGGTAGATTTGGGTCCAAGTAGGTCCAAGGCCTGCAGAAGCCCAGAGAGTGGGTGGGAGACCTTGAGAATCTTGGGGCAGATGGGCCTGGGCCTGCACTAGACCTCTCAGGCACCCCATGTTCTGTTCAATGAGCCATGATTGATTAATGACCACATTGGACAAGAGAGATGGGAGTCATAAAGTGAAGCAAGGTTTTCCCCAAATGTGATAATCAAATAAAGCAATTTCTAGTCTCCCCAGAGGTTGGACCTCCAGAAAAACTGGGAGCAGGACTCAGATAGAGGACCTCCAGTCTCCAATCTACGGTAGATATTTAAGATTATTATCTCTCCTCAGCCAACGATTGGTGAGTGGGAAGAGATTGCATTGTGTGTCTCACTCTTTCCCTCTCTCTCGGCCAATGCTCAGCTGTTCGATTAGCCGTGCGACCAGGTGGTGCGATCTGATTAATTTTCCAGGAAAAGTCACGGTGCACGTGTCCTCCTCCCGACGGGCCCTTCTCTGAGTTACATCGACCAGCCCTGCCGGAGCGAGTTCCTCGATTGGGCACTGACTGATTCAGTCCTGACGGAGCTCCTCCTCAGTTGGGTGCTCGCAGGGCTGGCTGGCTCTCTTCGCATCAAGGCGAAGCTGCCATTTTGTCCAACGGTCTCTTCACCTTAATCCTTTTCGAGCTGGCGGGAAATTCCACGCATGTGCAGTGCCGACTGTTGCGGCCATGCAGCCTCTTGGAAACTGGCAACCGTTCACACCAGCGGGAACCCCGCACTGGTTTGACACCAAGTTTTACCTGGCCTTTTTTTGGAAGGCCTGCCTGATTCTGGCCTCCAGGTCCTTGCCTGCTTGGACCTTGCAGAGTTCCCTATAAGCTTGATCCTCCCCACCACCACCACATTTGGGCCTGGGAGTACTCAGATGCTCCAGCACCTCCCCCGATCGTAGGGGCAGTCAGACCTCCCCCCACACCCCACAAAAATAATAATAAATAAAATACATGAGTAAGTATATTAACAAAGGGGGTAATAAGAGTCAAAACTTACAAACCCCTCTGAACATCTTTGGTTCTCTCCAGGAAACCTAAGGAAGCAGTGGCCTGAGAGGTGCTGAGAGCTCTGTCCGGTAACTCGGGGGGAGGGTTGGAGCCAGGGGATTTAGACCTGGGGCTCCCACTGGTCTCTCCCATCTTAACCGCCTTATTTCTTTTCAGGATCATGGAGGAGTCAGGTCGTTCCTCTCATTCCAAGGGCCCCTTGTCTTCCCTGTCCTGGGAAGAGTTTAACTTGGCTATTCAATCGGCCATATTCGCCGCCTTTGAAGCCAAGCAACCTCCCACGGGGATTCGGCCCCCTACACCTCCGGTCCCGTCCAAGAGATCCAGGAAGAGGAAGCACCTGGAGGATAGAGCTGCCTCTCCTCCCAAGTCTCCAAGGGGGGATCGTAGCACCTCCCTTCCTTTGTCCAGAGGCCATTTTCGTCCTCGGTGAAGCCCCAGCCCCCCGGCCTCTTTAGGCCTAGGGGTTACCAAAGCCCCAGCCCCCAGTCCTCTCTTGGACTCTCGGAAGACAAGCCAGAGGTTCTGGGGGCCGAATGCCCTCCTGCCTTCGAGAATACACTTCCCCAAGCGGAAGATTCCTCAGATGCAGACGACATTTCTTTCCAAAACTGGACTGAAGAACTGAAGTTTCTTGGATTAGAATCAAAATGTTTTCAAAGATAAACCCAAGAAAGTCCAGTTGCCTTTTGGAAAAAGCACCTTTGGAATACTAGAATGTATATTTTATTAAAAGGCAATCACCTCCTTCATGTCATTCCATATACAACTTCAACATATAGCTTCAATAACTCCTACTTTTCACACAAATCTCAGTGTCATCTATCTTTTTCATATTTAAAAATGAAGTCTTTCTAATCCTAGGACTAAATTTCACAGTATAATGATATTTTATTTCAGTTAATCATGAATATATAAAATTATTATTGTATCCTATGTTTTTAACATCTATTTGGTCAATCTTGAGCAATCTTAAAAGTTATTGAGCCGACTTCAACATTAAGTATATTAGGAGTCATTCTTAAAATAATGTAAATCTGGTTATAACCAATGTCGAACTGTAAAACTATATTTTTCAAGTTACTTTCATTGAAACAGTATTCTAACACTTCTTGATAATTTTCTACATTTATTTGTAATTTACAACAAGATATCTATTTTCCAAATAAAAATGTTGAAAATATTTTTCTGTGTTGGATGCTTAAAAACAACAGTACTGAAAATAACATTCACACTTTTGGTGGCCAAGCACATGATATGACAATTCTCAAAATATTAGAACAGATGCTTTATTATCTTCTCACACTGACACAGAGGAACTGTTGATGGTCCTTTTCATCAAGAATGCATTTATTACTAAGTTGTCCTTGTTTGTGGAGAAGGAAGTACACTCTGTCACTCACATTTTCAACTCCACTTAACCTTGCTGTGAAAATCATTCCTCTCATAGCCTTGAGTGCCTTCCCCTTTCATCAGCTTTGTTATCCAACTGTTTCTACAGCATAATTCTCAAGACCCCTAGGAGCTCCTGATAGTCACTGCATGACAGTGAATCACCAATTGGCCAAACACATGTGTCAAGTCAGTAACTGGTTAGTTTAGAAGTCCCCCATGTGTGAATCCAGGAAAATTAATTAATTAAATAAACTATGGTAAAATTAACCGTAAGTAAGCATGCCCTGGAGGGTTGTTCAGCAAATGAGTCTCTCACACTGCTACATTTGCAGCCTTCTTCCATTTTGTCTTGAGTTTCCGTATTTATTCCTCTTTAGCTTGGCAGGCACCCACCCCACTCCTGATCTAGGTGCTGTCGCTGTAAAAACCTTTTAAATTGGTCTTGGTTCTTTCCCACTGAAAGTAGCCGACTTACTACATGCATACCCTCAAACACAAACGCTACTGCCCGCGAAACATGAACAGCTCGTTCCCATTCGGCTCTTTCTCCAGTTCCCACTCTTCACTCTGCTTTTTGTATCAGGTGGCGGCCCCTCGGCTGCGACAGATTCGTCCTGGGTTCATTCTTGCCCGCTTCCTTGGCATAACGAGGCGGCCCAACTCCAACCTCAGCAGGTGCGCTCGGAGAAGCTCGGCCAGGAAGCGGCGCCAGGCGCCGCCGCCGCCTCCTCCTCTCAACCATCTCTTCAGCCAGGACCCAGCGCGGAGGCTCCAAGAGCAGAGAGCCCTTGTAGTCACACAGACAGCCAAGCCCGTCACAGGACGGGACGGCCGACAGCGGCGGTGGCCGTTGTCCGCGGGGCGGGCCAAAACTGCGACAGGACCCGTCTCACCTGCCGCGCCCCGCGTAACCGAAAAGCGCAAGGGCGGCTGAGCAAGCCGCAGAGCGGGCTGTAAGGCAACGCGGCCGCCGCATCCGCGCTCCGGTGCTGGCCCGCTGGACGGCGGAGGGATGGCGTTGGCCAAGAGAGGGCGAAGGAGGAGAGGGTGCCCTCCTGGGATGTAATGCGGAGTAGGAGGGATTCCTCCCCCTGAGGAAGCCCGGGGCGGGCTCCGCTCTCCCTCTGACCCCCGAAGCGCCCTTTTGGCGAAGTTCTCGCGTCAGAAAAGGAGGGGAGCCCTCAGTCTTTCCCCCTCCCCATTTTGGCTTCTCCGCAGGGCTGGGCAGGGCCTGGAGCACGTGGTGAGAGAAGGCGAAGCCCATGTGACCGGCCTCCCTCTCCCCTCGAGCCCCCCGCCGATCGCCTCTCTTCTGCCCGCCTGTCTTCTCCGCGGTGGGCTCCGTAGCTTCAGTCCGACTCCGCTCCCTCGGCACAAGCGGCCGCCGCCATCATCCCCATCCCCCGCGCCGCCACCCAGCCCGGGCACCATGGTAAGAGCGTGGAGCAACCTGCCGCGCCTGAGCGCTCGCAGCTCGGACTCCGCCGGAATGACTGGACCAGGTTCCCGAGGGCGAGAGGGGCGAAGCGAGCCCCGTGGAGGCGCCTGGCAGCCATTTTAGTCTAATTTTAGCCTAGGCTGAGGGGGTGGCGGCTGACGACCCCCCAGCGGAGGCCGCGGGAGAGGCGGGGGGGGGGGCGCCGGGAGCGGTTGGACAGGTCTCTCGGCCGTCCTCGAGAGAAGGGAAAAGGGAGCGCCGGTGAAGGAGGCTTTGCCCCTCGGTGGCTCCTATCTGTGGTCTTGAAGAAATGCTCTCCCCCGATGGAAACGCTTTCGCGGAGAGACGTGGAAAAATACCCGGGAGCGACGCGATTCGTGCTGGCTTCGTTCCCGTTTAGGTACAGCGGGGAAGGTTTTTCTCTAAAATAGCAGCATCATTTAGCCCTTTGGAGTCACGGGACGGGACGGGACCCAAATAACGGCTCCGGCTTCTCCCCTCGCCGGCTTGCCTTGCCTTCCAGAGAGGGGACTGGGGCGGAAGAAACGCAGTGGGGCGGATAGGATGAAACCGAGCCCCGTAATTGCCTGGAAAGGATTCGTTTCATTCGCTTTCCCTTTTTATTGGCGTGCAATACGGGGAATAAAAAAGGGCTGGTTGACTTCATCCGCCTTTTTTTTTTTTTTTTGAAGATTTGGGAGAAGAAATGAATATTCCTTCTTCTAATAGAAGAATATGAGAGAGAAGAGACGATACAAAATGACTTGGGCTTCTCTCTCCCGCCCCAACTACCTCCCGCAAAAAAGAGAAACGAACATTTTCTGTGCTTTCGTCTCCCCTTTTTGGTGGAAAAATGTGTCTATAAGATCCTTTGTATGATTTCCATCTTATAACGGCATGTCTACTGGCACATTATGTGTGATAAGATGCAGCTTTTTTTTGGCCTAATTGGGGTGGGGGTGGGGAAGCTGTTTCTTAACTGAAAGGCAGGTGTGATGGAATGACGCATAGCTGGGTTTTCCCCTCTCCCTTGTGGCACTAGCTTATTGCTTCTGGATAAAGAACATGGGATAAAATCATTGTTTTCCTTTGTTAGATGGCTTTAATTAATCAGAATATTGGGGCCGAAGCTAGGAAAAATGAGTACAGTAGTATATACCATTCACCACGAAGACTGTCCATTAGAGCCTGCCCACTGCCAGTATGTGACTGAAAATCCAACAGAATGGCAGGAATGTCCTGATTGTATTTGAATGACATTATTATACAACTGTTCCTGTTAGTGCTAGATAGTATGTGTACACAAAAGGCTCGATTTTCTTCTAACAGTAGAGAAGGAAAATGGCAAAGGTTGTCATTCTGTAAAAGAGAACACTGAGATAACTATTATATTTTGTTTACAGAACAATGCTTGGGGTTTGACTATAAGTAAATAACTGAATTGTTTTTGTGTAATAAAACTTCAACTAAAAACATATAACCATATATTTCTGTGTGTGTTAAAGACAAACACGAATAAATACCAGCTTGAGTTTGTGCTGTCACTTTGACAGATGCACTCATGAATCCCTAGTAGTGTGATGTAGGGGTTAAAGTGATAAAATAAAATCTGGAAGACCCAAGTTCAAATCTACCTTCAACCATAGAAGCTCCTTAGGTTACTTTGAAGCAGACTCTATTTTTTAGATGGTTCCCCCACCCCCAGGAGAGATAAAGGTCTAGGAAAAACTGGAGAAGGGAAGTGCTATGTGTTCCTTGCTGTACTCAAGAAAAGGTAGTAAATCTAAAGTCTAATTTCTGTGCAGGGACTTATTTACGTGGAAATGAGGTTTCTGCAAGTATAGTTTGACTTTTTTTTCACATTTTGGGGTATTCTTTATATATTAAAGTTGTGCTGTGTGGGTTGCTGTCCACTAGGCTCATCCCATCATAATATTTAATATTAAATATAATTCAGAACATTTCATAGATCTTTCCTGCAAATTTTGCATCCTCATTTCATTCACTGCATTTGAATGAAAGCCTGAAAAAAAATCTATGGCTTTAAATAACTACGACTTTAAGGAACACCTCCTCTTGGTCAGATGGTGTGAGTTACATTCTTTTAGGCATGGCTCGTGCAAGGTTTAATGAGCTTCAGTGTATTTGTACATTCTGTACTTGGTTATTTCATCCAGTAGTAATTTCAGTGAAGTATATACAGTACTATTAACTAAAATTTAAGTACATAACATAAATCCTGATACAAGATACATTTATTCTTCCTCCTAAACAAAATTAGAATATTCAGGTATTATAGCATTAGGAGGAAAGCCTGTATAATATTAGAACCATTTCCTTGGATATTAATATATCCTTGAATTTGATAGTAATTAATCATAGATAACTGCAGATAACATTAGCAAATATTGAACCTCAAAGAGTGTTCAAAATGTTCCAAATTTCACTGGGGACCGTTACAAGATTCTCACAGCTTGATTCTATGCATATCTCCCTTGAGGTAAATATTACTGAATTCAATAGGGCTACTCTTAGTATGTCTTCAAATTCAGTTTACATTAACAAATATTATTTCAATTTGTTTTATAGGCTTCTGGGGTAACAGTGAATGATGAAGTTATCAAGGTTTTCAATGATATGAAAGTACGGAAATCGTCAACATCGGAAGAAATTAAAAAAAGAAAGAAAGCAGTTCTTTTCTGTTTAAGTGCTGACAAAAGGCAAATAATTGTAGAAGAAGCAAAGCAAATATTAGTTGGTGACATTGGTGTCACAGTCGAGGACCCTTATATAGCCTTTGTGAAGCTGTTACCACTGAATGATTGCCGATATGCTTTATATGATGCAACATATGAAACAAAGGAATCTAAAAAGGAAGATCTGGTATTTATATTCTGGTGTGTAAATCAAAGGATTACTATTAAAAACACAGTTGACTTTCTAAGATTTAGAGCTAAATTAACCAATTTCTCCTCTTCTCTGCAGGGCCCCAGAAAATGCCCCTTTAAAATCAAAGATGATCTACGCAAGCTCTAAAGATGCCATTAAAAAGAAATTTACAGGTATGAAGAGAAAACATGACATAAGACAATTTTGAATTTAGTAGCAATTGCATTCAGACTAATTCTTAAATTTCTGCTCAAGGAAGCAAACAGATTTCTAAATATTCATTATTTTTCAGCATCTTTATTAAAAATCCTTGCCTCAAAAATACAGAAAAAAACAAAACATATATGTATTTTCATTTGTGTTTTCCAGGTATTAAGCACGAATGGCAGGTAAATGGTTATGAAGATATTAAAGATCGTTCAACACTGGGAGAGAAACTAGGAGGCAATGTGGTAGTTTCACTTGAAGGAAAACCCTTATAAAAGGACAGGCATGTGCCATCTGGAGCTTCCATTTTTGCAGCTCATTCAGTTGGAATAATACTAATTCCTTTTTTGGCCCCATCCTCCCAGGACCCAAATACCTAAAGAAGATATCATTAACAGTCTACAAATGACCATCTTTAGACTATTTTTTAAACCTGGTAGTTTTATGTAGAATCCATGGAATGCCTTCAATATATTTTAGCCCAAACTGTAGGCATTTCTTGCAAATGTGTACAATGAATGTGATAGTTGATGTGAATAGACTAGCCAAGCAAAAAGAAAAGGTTTAAGTTAATTGATTGCCTTTAAACTCTTGTCCAGTGATCACATGAGACTCTATTCAGTTTTACTTTACAGTTGTATTTGCAATTCCATGAGGCTCTTGTGCGTTCAGACACCTCTCATGCCTTTATAAGCCTATTTTTGTGACATGGCAGCATATAACACTATGCATTTTAAGCACTTTTTGTAATATGTTTGATTTCTTCTTCCATCTCCTTAGAATGCCAATTAATTTATGGAACTGTGTCATCAGTCTCTTGTATCTTGGTCCTCATTTCTGTTAAATGAACTAACTGTAATTATGCCTTTTTTGTCCCGTCGCCCCCCCCATGAAATATATGCTACTGAACAGGAGTAGGAATTGTTTACCATGCAGATTTTACAACCTAAATATATTTTCTGAAGCATAACTCATAATGGCAATTTCTATATAAAAGAACTGTAAATGAAATTCTGATTTTGAAATCAAATATCAAACCACCACATTGCAATAAAGCCTGTAGTTTATTACATAATACCCCTTTGTTTTCATGGGAAAATATATAAACATATACAAATACATTTTGTATCACTTCCCATCCCTCTAGTATATATTCCACTTCAGTCTGTTAATCTGTTACATTGTGATTTTGCTCTTACAGTGATTTGAATATGCAATCTTCCTTCCCAAATCTATGGTTGCTTTAATATGTTTCATTATTGGGAAAAAAATTAGTTCAGCGACTTATCCTCTTTCAGAAACTTACAATAAAAATTATTAGCTAACCTAGAGTGTTATTTCAAGATACTTTCCCCAGTTTTGTGTTCGTTTAGTATTTCAGGTTCTACTTTTTTGTCTAGTCATAGGGCAGCTGTTTTCCAGTTAACTTTTGTACAAATAGGTCTGAAAGCTTTTGCTGCTACTAAGTCTTGCATCAGGAACATTTGGCTAAAAGCCAGGCACTACACTCCATATAGAGAATTTGATCTGCTCTCTACAAGCAGTCCTCCGTTAGCCAAAGCTATTTATGGCAAACACATGCTTTTGTATCTTGTCATCAGTTCTCCACAAATGGCAAAACTGGACAGGGTTCTATTGGTATGCATAAAGGAACTTTGTTAGGCAGCCAGTCACTGTTGAAGTGTACATACCACTAGAAGGAATGTATTAATCAAAGGACAAAAATTTAAAACGGTTGCAATTCTTAACAGAAAGTGCCAGAGAACACAAATAAATTTTAATTAGATTTAAAATTGTTTTAAGACCCTTTGAGGGAAGAAATAAAATGAGTGGATGACAAATATTACTCAGTTCTACAGATTGTTACTGTGGAACTCAGACTATTTCAAGGTTTCAGCTGTCTCCAGCTTATTGCCAGTGAAATGTATATCTTTTAGAGTACTGTCTGAACTTCATAGTAGCATTCAAGCTATGCACACTATTGATAGATTGTAACAGTTTTGTAGCAAAAAGAAACTTAACTTATTTATAGGAGACTTTAATGAGAATTAAGTTTATGAAACATTTCTTGGATATATTATGATGTGCACTTAAAAAATTCCAGCTGGTAAAATAAACCTACTTTTTGTTCAGTCCTCACCTAGGCCTGTAATTTCAAATGTTTTAAAATGAGTGTTAATTAAAAAAAACTTCTGATTGCAATGTTTATCCCATATCCAGTGTAAAGCACTACTTTTAACTCATGGAATATCTTCTACAAATAATATACCGCTGCCTATTATGTAAAATGGATCTCTTCACTCTTCCGAACTGAATATCAAAGAGAACATAAACTTTTGACTCAAACTATGTATTCACTTAAAAGTTCATGCCAATTTATGTAAAACCAGAATTGATTTATGTGTATCAAGTATGAAACCCTTCATAATTCAAATTTTGTTTACAACTCAAAAACAGTACTGAGATTGATTTCAGTGCTACAACTTGCTTTTTAAAATGCTGCTACCAATCTACTGCTTGGACAATAAAACAAATGAAAGACAGCTGGCACGTGTTCCTCAGGGTTCATCAGCTGTTGTTTTCTGTCATGCAAAAAGATGAAGGCTTCATTGTGACTTAAAGGTTGAAGAAAACTTCACAATCTGAGCATCTTGCATGCTTCCCATCGCTGGTGGGCATTAGGAATTTGCTTCAGTTATTTTATGGATAAAGAAATGTTAAATAAAAGTTTTCATGACTGTACTGAAAGTCTCTGCAGATACCGCATTTTTTCTTTTAAAAACTTTGAAAATGAGCAGGTTTGGCTTAAATATTGAATACATAATAATACAACATGTGGATTGATATAAAATGAAACAGAAAATTGCAAAAGGTGAAAAATAGATACAGAAACTAAGAATAACTTTGGTAATAACCTTCAATAATGCCTTTAAGTTGATGTCAGATGCTGTTTGTTCTTCTGACATAATGGATCTTAATTTAAACTGCCAGTTTTCCTTAGCTGAAGGTTTTTCCCATTTTAGGATACAGTTCTGAGCCCATTAATGTGGAGGTATTGCTCATTAAAATTAACATTGATTTTGGGGTAGTACCTGTGTTATTAGATACAAATCAAATCAATATAGTTTTGAGTAATGTAATCCTATCAAAGTAATTAAAGGCTTGATTTCATTTATAAAGAATCCAGTTAAAATTGGATACTAACATGCTAGAAAGCAAGAGTGCTGGATAAAGAAGAAATATGAAAAGATAATGAAGCAAATATGAAACTTAAGGATTTTTATTTTGTTGATAGGATTGTTATGATTTTTTTTTGTCTATTTGAACATGTGGCTTCTCTCCTATTATTGATCTTAGAATAACAGATGAGAATTTTTTAATATCATCAATAAACATCAGGAAGGAGGATATAAAGAGCACTGATGTGTTAAGGGAACAGAGTAAATACTTGCCCTTTTAAAGGTGGTCCTTAACTTACAACAGTTCATTTAGTGACCATTTGAAGTTATAACAGAACTGAAAAGGTGATTTATGACTCTTTTTCACACGACCATTCAGCACTCCCATGATCACGAGATCAAAATTCAGACACCTGTCAACTGACTCACATTTATGATACGGTAGTTGCAGTTTTGTGGGGTCCCCTGATCACCTTTTTCTAACGTTCTGACAAGCAAAGTCAATGAAGCCAGATTAATTTAACAACTGTGTTATTAATTTAACAACTACAGTGATTCACTTAACAACTGTGGCAAGAAAAGTCTAAAAATGGGGCAAAACCTAGCAAATGTCTCGCTTAACAGAAATTTTGGGCTCAGTTGTGGTTGGATTTGAGGACTACCTGTAATATACACTCAAATAATCTTGATCTCCATCATTCTGTGATTGGGTCGCTCTGCTTACTATTTATATGTAATAAAAATATATTTTTATCACAGGAATATATTTACAGGAATATATTTTTATTACAGGGAATATATTTATATTTACAAATGCAGCAGTGAACTATTTTTCTTCTCTTTATAATTTTCTATAGTAATCTCTATCGGCTCTATTGTTTTCTCTGATGGATGACCTGTATACAAAGTAATTGTGCCACAAAAACATATATGCAATGGTTTTTTAAATGATGAAATTTTACACAGGTAAAAAGAATAGTTTTTTTGTTTGGGGAAACAGGAATCTATAGTTGCTTCATCCCATCTTAAAACAAGCAGAAAAAGTGCATATTATTGGGATGACAGGTATGAACTAATTGCACATTTAGCCAATTATAATAAAACATATTCATCTATTTTTCTTTTTAATGATTGCACATTTTATGACAAATCATGCAAACTAAACTGGGGGTAATAATCTAATTATTGTATGTGAAAATATTTCCCATATAATATTCCATTATTGTTTGGACAAGTACCTTCAGTTTCTTAAGAAATTCTGTAAACACCAATATGATTTAATGAGTATTTTAAAAATGGATAAAGAAACAAAAGTGTTTGGACAAACAAGGTTACACACTTTTTATTGCAAATAAGATTGAGCTATTGGATATATCAACTACTGTGTGCAAGAATGAAAGTAGGATACACTAGAAGCTATCATTTGGGGGGAAGAGATGATACCCAGTTATATATCTCCGCCCCTGATCGAATTAGTGATGCTGCTGAGGTGATGTCCCGGTGTCCGGAGGATGGAGGGTCTGGATGGAGGGTCTGGATGGAGACCAATAGGCTTAAGCTCAACCCTGACAAGACCAAGTGGCTGTGGGTATTGCCCCCCACCCTGGGGCCAGCTGATTATCCATTACTTACACTGGGGGGAGACAAATTACTTCTCTCAGAATGGGTGCACAACTTGGGGGTACTCTTGGATCCTCATCTTCAATTAGATCATCATCTTTCAGCTGTGACCAAGGGTGCCTATGTGCAGGTTTGCCTGCTGCACCAGTT
>JANHGC010001762.1:51508-63935 GCA_027560395.1 Boaedon fuliginosus
GTCCTGATTGGCTGGAGGTCAGGCTGTGTTCTGATTGGTTGGTGCTGTGGTGCTGTGTCCTGATTGGCTGGAGGTCACAGTTCACATCCCAACACAGCCAGACCTCCAGCTCTCAACTCCATGTTGGGCAGCTGCCCCAGAATCACAAATGCTGGTAGTTCTGTTCATCAACGGACTCTCTTTCTAATCAGCCTCCATTTTGTTTCCAGTGCCTTTATCCCGGCTTGGAACTAGACCTGAATTTTCTTCCTACAGTACAAGTGCATGCCTGGAATTTAAAATATTTAACCAATTCCTAACTTATTCAGAAACAAGACATCTACAACTGGAAAAAAAAACAAGCAGCAGATCGTACTTTTCTGTTTGTTTCTATCAGCTTCCGATAAGTAAAAATCTTCCCAAACTTTTAAGACAATAAAAGAATGAAAGTTAAGCTACCAGAACTGGACTAAACCAGAGAAATAACCAAAGATCATTTCCATGTTGTCAAAACAATTAAACTGCTGCTATTTCAAACCAAGGTATGCTATTTTGCTTTTAAAATAACTTCATGCTGGCTTGGCTTCTGCTGCAATGTGTGATATGTGTGGGACAGACAGAAAGGAGAATGCTATTAAAATAAAAACTTTCAATCGTCTCTGCTTCTTAACAAAGACTTTGGAAACTTCAACTTTTGACTGACAGATCCAAGGTACAAAAATCCAAACCACCATTAGATAGCAGCAAAAAAATACAGAAAATTATACCACATTGCAGACTCTTTATCAGTTGTCTGCTGTTCACAGCTCAAATCTGATAACCCTGCTCAAGTAGATAAAGACTTGCAAAAGAAGCAGATGACTTTCATCGGAAACATCAGGCTGAAATGCAGCTGGGGACAGGTGGTGTGACGCTCAAAGGAAGCACCACAATCATTTCAACACAGCTGTTTTTAATTCAAGCAGCCTAAAGCAAAGTGATAGCTGCAGCCAAATTTGTATCAGCAAGCATCTTTCCTAGTTGCCAATGAAAAGAGGACAAGGGTCAGATTTTAACCTTAAAAGAAGCTGCTAGCTTTCACCCATTACATTAGCAGATTAATTCTGGAAGTGAATTGGTAGGGAGAGTGGAGGGAGAGATTTGAGCTGTCTATGGAGGAGCTACTTTTGCCAGGGAACTTTCTTTTAAGGGTAAAAATCAGATCTCTTCACTATGTATATGGATGGTGCATGCCCATTCAATTAGCCAATTACCTAATGTGATCAAGAGACACTGGAAAACCTTGATCTCCTAATGAAACTGGGGAGGGGGGGAAATTACTTGCTACAAGAAACAAAACAATAGCACCAGGGCTAGCCCATCCCCGCCATTGTTCCAGAAGGCAATTAAGACTTAGCTCCAGGGCCGTGAGAAAGATTAAGGCAACTAAAGATCCCTGATGTTGCACCAGGACTCTGTGAAGAAGTATGAGTTCTATTATCATTAAAGGAGATTATTCCTTTTGTGTTTCAATCTGACACTGTAATGAGGGAAGGTAAGACAGTTACAATCTTTTGGGACTGGAGTGGCAATATAAAAACCCAGTAAACAAATGCATAATTTGTGGTACAGTACTACATGGTTAATATAGGTCTGGGCGACAAAGCAGTAAAAGAGAAGATTTGAATTGTTCACATCTTGATACATAGCATTTCAAAGAGGAATACTGTACTTATAATCTACAGAAATATAGCTGGAATTGCGTAATTCAAAATTTTCACAGTATTATGAATAGGTAATTGGGGTTTTTTGTACAATATTAAGGAAAAGTTAAGGAAAATCTGCCTGTTAAGGAAGAAGCTGCTGTTAAAAGTATAGGAGTATTAATGTGGTTTCAAGACTGGATTTTTTATACCTTACTAAACTGTTGGGTCATCATGTAATTGTTTATACATGATATACTAGTGGTTTGTCACGTTTTAAAACTCTTCCCAAGGTAGTCTATAGCTGGGTTTTAATTATCACAATTCCTAAAATAATATGACAATTGCTGAGAATCTGGCAGACACTAATCAAATAATGTCTTGAAATCATTGGAGTACTGAGAAAATGATGCAGTAAATTTGTTTTTAGCCTTGTGCATTTTAATCTTTACATTTTAATTGGTAAATTGAGTTATAAGTGTTGAATATATGTTTATTATATATTGTAATTGCTTTCAGTGCCAGTTTAAGAAATTAACAGAATATTTGCAATTTTAAAAATGAATATCAAGTTGCTTTCGCTTGCACTTTAGCTGAACATGCCAGTGTTAGTAATGGGTAACTCTTTAAGAGCAGTTTCTAATCGTTTAGAACTACTAAATCCCAATACGATTTGTACTGAAACTGGATCATATAAAATATTCTCATCAGTTCACTTATAATGATGTAGATCTTTAAAAATATTACTAGTTTGAGATAGGAGGAAATCAGAAATTAACATTGACCTCTTGTGTTTTTTTTATTACTCCAGGGCAATTTACAGCTGTTGCAGAGCTGTCTGGCAGTGCTTAATGGTGATACATAAATTAGAATCTGTCATCCTGTTAATAAGGGCTGCCTTCCACTGGAGTTTACGACTTTGAGTTAATATTTAAAACTTGGTGGATTTGGTGACAAAGGATACACAAACACGTTCCTTTTTTCAAAAAAACAACAAACCAACCAACCACATAAGCGTATCAGAATAATTCCAAATTATATGAAGCAACAATATATTTGCTACATAGAAATATTCACGTTAATTTAATCACTGTACACTCTTATTGTCCAAGAAACCAAATGTTCTGAGTCTTTTGTGAGAGTAGCCAATAGAATTATGTTTTTGTTTAAAGCTAGTGTTAAATATTGCTGCCATTCTTATTTTACTACCTTTGTAATGTCTGAAGCTGATTTGAAACATGGTTCAAAATGATTAAATATTGTCACTAGGTGTTTGGATAATGTTACTGTAAAGCATTGTATTGGTTATTTCACATATTGTTATCAAGCATCTTAACTTTTTCAGATAACATTTCCTAGAAATTTTGGAGCAAACTTTATGTAATCTTTATAATACAACCTCAGAAAAAAAAAAAGCAAATGCATTAGTATATTTGCCTTAACTTGTAGACTAATCCCAATTACTGTAAAATAAATAGCGCAATCATTGAATTTTTCTAAAATCACAAGTCATTGTATCATTGTAATTGTTAAGTCTGGTGATCTGATAATTGTCTCCACTTTATACTCGTTAATTATGTTTGTTTTTAAATAAATACTTGATCCCCTACTACTATATATACATTGAGACACATGTTTAGTGCATCATACAGAAGACTAGGTTGGAAAAGGCAATTTGGGGTCTTAAGTCCAGTCTCCTGCTCAGAAGAGGAATTAAATTAAAGTGTCCCACACAGGTTTTAGTCACCACTTGAATATATTCAATGAAATAGAGCCAACCAACTAGTCTCTTAATTACTGGATAATTAATTTCTCTGTCAACCTGTTTGAATTAGAATTTGCCTTTCTACAATTGCTTGTTCTGTATTTTATACCTTGGAATGAGAAAACACAAGTCTTGACATCTTTCATTTCCTCCCTCATTTGTTTTTTTACGGTTAAACATTTCCCAGTTCTTTCACTCTCTTCATATGGTATAATTTCTGGTCCATTGAACATGTCTTCCACTGAGCCTGTTCCAATTTTTCTAATTTTTTTAAGTGTAATGTCTAGAACTGGGCACTGTTTCAGGTATGGTCTGATCACAATATAGCGTAGTTCATTACTACTCTATGAACCACTTTAAATCATTATTTCCCATGATTTGGAAATTTCTGTTGACACATATCAAATTGCATTGCCTTCTTTGGAACTTCATCACACTGCTGACTCATAGGAAATCTTTTATAAGAGGAATTTGCTTAGAAGTTAACTAGTAACAGAAAAGGCAGAGTTACTCAATTCCTATTTTGGTTCAACAGCATTATTTGCCAGTAAGAAACTAAAGAATTCAGAGAATGGTTGGGCTAAATATTAGTAGAAATGTGATTAAAAAAAATCTTTGGAAGCTTTAAATCAGTATGAATAGGATACTGAAGGAACTAATGGTCTAGTCAAATGTTTCATGTATCTTTAAGAAATTGGAACTAGCAGGGTGACTGAAAAAGAGCTTATCTTCCCCCTCTCTTCAAAAAGAAGAAAAGGAAAATTCATCAAACTTTAGAAGTACTATTTATAGGAATAAGACTGGAGGGAAAAAGAAGATGTGAATGAGATAAACATTTTAAATAGTATTTCTAAATCTTGACACTGAAGTATATTGTGTATGTATCTTAGAATTAACAGGACTATGTGTTGCTTAAGGCCTTGTAGTTGTCATACAAAATTCCCCATGCTGTATAATCTTTAAAAGTACTGAGGCTTAAAGTCAAGAAAAATTGCTCATTTCCCATTGTGCACCAGAGATGATCAGTTAATTACAGGCATGGAGGGTTGCAAGAGCAGGTCTATCTTGAAAACCAGCTTCGTTTTCTTGGTTCCTTGCACCCAGCATGTAGAAAACTCACTTATCCATGAGCCGTGGTGGCACAGAGGTTAGAATGCAGTACCGGAGGCTACTTCTGCTGGCGGTTTCACTGACTGAAGATTGACTCCTGAGGTTGGTAAAATGAGAACCCAGATTGATTGTGGCAATATGCTGAGAAAGGGTTGTAAAGCACTGTGAAGTAATAAATACACCTAAGTGCTATTGCTGTCCAGCACCCTGCTATATCCAGTGAAATAATTAAAAAATGGTGGGAAATCTGGGAGTCCACAAATCTTTAAAATGCTGAGCTTGAGAAACTGGTATGGTGATAATGTGAATGGCATCTTTATATGCCGTTATAGATGATACTTGAAACAGTGACATTAAGGAAAATGCATACAATATAATTTAAAATTAAAATATGATAGATTACCCCGTACCTAGTGTTAAATAAAATCTACTAGCATCCATATTCAGAATTGTCTTAATAGGCAAACCTATATTAGGTTTGGGTGAAGAGACTGCCGCCTCGAGTTCCCCCTTTGGGGTGAAGAGGCGGGGTATAAATCTAATAAATAAATAATATTAGGCGACATAGGAAAAACTCCCTGGGTTCTTAAGAATAGAAAACACTTTTTCCTGTTATAAATGGGAAGTTCCCCCGTTCAGTCACAGACAGTCTGATCACTCCAGATTTTAATGGGGTAGAGCCTTTCCCTTTTGCAAGCGCGGAGAGTTTTTTCCCTCTATTTTGCCTTTCGAGCGAAGGCAGATTGGGCTTTTTAGAAACTTCGTGTTGCTTTAACTGGCTGCTTTTTCCTTTTCCTGGTGTTTTTCTAAGATCAGGTTGTCCCAAAAATGCTTTTTCAAGAGGCAACTGGACTTTCTTGTCTTTTTCTTTGAAGACGTGCAAGGAATATAAATCCTTCCATTCCCCACCATCCAGTCAGAGCTGAAGAAGCTTCTTGGATGAGAAGCGAAAGGTCTTTCAAAAACGAACACCAAAGTCCCAATTGCCTCTTGAAAAAGCACCTTTGGGACAACCACGACCTGGATGACTGAGAATCTCCATAGACACTTCCAAGATCAGGGATTCTGGATTGCAAACGCGGATGAGCACCAGATTATATGCGCAATATACGGGCGCATGAAGTTTGAAACCGGAACTAAACGTTTTCCGGATTTCTAGGCGGACTCAGCAATTGGTGGGACCAACCACTCCAGGCTTAGCGGAACAGGAAGTGACGGAAAGGGTGTTTGGTGCTAGTTGGGGGAGCGAATTGAGCAGGATTGTTTACTACAACGGAGCGGCCGCGATGAGTTCTCTGCGGGAAGAAGATGATCCTTATGTGGTCGAGGAGCCGAGCGACGAGGATCCAGCGGAGAGCAGGTCTTTTGGGCTTGGGAAGGCAGCCGGCAATATCTTGTCGTTTTCTTACGTCTTTGGGGGTTGGGATGTTTCGCGGTGGTCAGCCGAAGGCGCCAAACCAGGGGAAGCTTCTCTTCCCTTTTAGTTACTGTCGAGAGATCATTAGTTACTTTTCTGAGATCAGGTGAATCTCAGGTAGCGAGCTGCAACCTGCCGCTTTTTGCAAAAAACAAAACAAAACCAAGCAAACCCTTGAGATCTTCACGTTTTTTCTTTCCGGTGTTGTATCTTAAAGGGCTTTGTAAATTGTAATTTTTGAATCGTTCTTGCGTTGTTTTTAACCAAGAAATCAACAAGCTGTTCCTAGCTTGTTTTGTACAGTGGTTTGTGATATGTTTGAGTATTACCCATACTAGAAAACCTGTGCCCTTTTCGGTCATTGTTTCAGAAATTTGAGTCCTGGATTTTGGAAACATTCTGAAAGTTATCCCATTTGAGATACCTTGGTTTAAAATTGTTGCTGTATTACTCCCAGTTTTGCCCATTTAAAGGTCATGACAATGAGAGTTTTAGTGATACATAGATTGTAATGCTGTTATGAAAGGACAGACATTTACTTAAGAGTTGCTTTTCATAAATGTTCTTCAAATAATTATCTCTCTGAAGGGAGGTGAACCTTTAAACTCACATTTTTCTCTTGCTAGCTGATGCTTCTAGCCAGCTGCTAATTAAAAAAAATTACTTAGAAATATCTTCTTTAAGTAACGTTAAACAAGTGCCTGTGTGATATTCATCTTGAAATAATGATCTCTAATATCTCATCATCTACACCACTGTAGTTCTGAAGATGAAGTGGATGTGCTTTTATATGGCACCCCAGAGCAGAAGCGTAAACTGATAAGGGAGTGTCTCACAGGAGAAAGTGAATCTTCTAGTGATGATGAATTCCAGAAGGAAATGGAAGCCGAACTTAGCTGCACCATGAAAAATATGGAAGGCCAGTGGAAATCACAACTTCCAGGTAAACATTTTTCCAAAATTTAAAAATATGAATTGGCTTTCCTGGTCTTTTCAAACCTGATTAGTTTTGGGAGATCAGCTCATTTCAGCTAATTTCGCCTATTTGCTGTAACCATGAGGGGATGGCTCAACTCTAAGTATTGAGGAATATGAAGAGACTGGATAAAGGAAATAGAATCCTGAGCCCTGTTGTGCTACAAAATAACAACCAAAATAAATCAAAGTGCTCTTTTTTTTATTCTATGTAGTTACAAAATGTGAACAGGACAACAAGATTTAAGATTATATTTCCATATATGTCTCTCCACATTTTCCATCAATAAATGTAGAGAATTTTAAGGAAGTTGCTAATACCCATTTCTGTTTTACAAATATTTTTAATAATACAGCTACATTTAAAATTTTAAACAACAGAAATCCCAGTCAGGCAGCTATACTTTGGAGATTGAAAGATAATTTGCTGTGTGTGATATTTTTGTGTCAAGTCACTCAAAGCATTTGGGGCAGATTCGTGCCTATTTAAGATTTTAAGTCCATAAGTTACAAGGTTTTTCATATTCACTGAGAAATCAGTTTAATTTGTGCAATTACAGAAACACTGAAATGAGAGGCCAGGATATTGACATTGAATCATATAGTTTCTCTTTTGTATAATTAACTGACAATGCAGTCCTATGCTGGGATTTACTTCTGAGTGTATTTTGTATAGGTATTTTGCATTATAGGTAGTTTGAACAAGCATATTCTTCCAATACAATCACTCACAGATTGTTGGCAGGCTGATCATCTGGGATTTTTTGAGATATATTGGAATAAAGATTAATACATTGTTTGCTAAGCTATTGCTTAAAAAGGGACTATTATTAATGAACATCTGGGAATGACTACCTGACTGCATGGGTTTAAAGGAGAATTAGAACAATTTACGAAGAATAAGACCATCTATATTTGTAGTGCTACACTGGTCATGTATTACATCCTGGATTAGAAATTGCTACCAGTTGCTGAGACAGACGGTGTTTGGACCCATGTTCTGCTTGTAAGCTCCTGTAGGTATTTGGTTGATTACTGTGAAAGCAGAATGCTAATTGGGCTGAGTAAAGTTGATCTTATATGTAAAGAATTTAAACACAAAAGCAATTACAGTTGCATGGTATTTCAGGATATAAATAGGAGGATATGTACATATTTGCATATGTAGCATGATCTCATAATTGTATGTTTTTGTGACTTAGGTGATGCTCCTGTTGCTGGGCAGTCTGGAACTATCTCCACTTCTAAGTATTATGATGACATTTATTTTGATTCTGATTCAGATGATGAAGATGTGGCAGGTAAATAACCAATAATTTTATAGCCTGCCTAAAAACATAAACAGTAAAATTCCTTTATCTTCCAAATACAGAATAAGCTCTCAAAATCTGAAGTGCTAGTTATATTTTGTTGCTAATTAAAAAAAATTAAATGAACACATATACATCTCCATGCAAATTAGTATACAATCCTATGGATGCCACTTATTTATTAATTAAATTTATACATTGCCCATCTCACTATCCAAAAAGAAACAATGAAGGCAGTTGATTTTTTTTGTGTGTGAGTAGGACTACTAATGTCTTTATTTTTCTTTAAGGATTACAGTATTATTTTTGGTCTATGAGTTTGATCTCCACAGAAGTTAAATGTGTATTTCCCCCTTCCCCCTCCCATGCACACTTACAAGCCATTGGAAAATGGCATTGATTTTCAGCCTGTGAAAGTTGATTCTAGTTTTGTCTATTTTTGATAACAATGGTAAATTAATACTGTGAATATATATTGTTAATTTATTTTATTTATTAAACACATTCATATGACTTCCCATCTTAACCAATATATTCTGGATGATGAAGATGAACATATTGTAAGCCACCTAAAGTCACTTTGGATGGTGAGATGGGTGATAAATCACATTTTTTTAATTTATCACATAAAAGTGATAAATAAATAAAAACACATTGAACAGATACAAGCAAATTGAAAATCTAATTCAAGTCACTCTTAAACATTTTTCTAACAATACAAAACAAGGCACATATGTACCAAACTCATAGCCACTTGAGATGCTACATTTGTAATTATTATTTATTATTTTATTAGATTTATACCCCGCCTCACTTCCCCGGTCAGGGGGAACTCAAGGAGGCTGACAACAGATTAAAAAATACAATAATTATACAATAAAAATGTCTAAATCACACTATGATCACATCCAGTTGGCGGTACATCACTTCCAGGCCATCCGACAGAGCCAGGTCTTTGTGGTTTTACGGAAGGCCAACATAGTGGGGATGGTCCTGATCTCCTAGGGAGCTGATTCCAGAGGGTCGGCGCTGCCACAGAGAAGGCTTTAGCATGGGGGCACGCCAGCTGACATTGGCTGACGGGACCCGTAGCAGGCCGACTCTGTGGGACCTGACTGGGCTCTGGGAGGCATACGGTAGCAGAAGGTGGTCTCAAAGGTACCCTGCTCCTAAGCCATGAAGGGCTTTAAAAATTGTTACTAGCACCTTGAATTGCACCCAGAAGACCACTGGAAGCCAATGCAGCTAGCGGAGGATAGGTGTTATATGGGTTCATCGCAGTACACCCTCAATCACAATTGTAACTTCCAAGTAGTCTTCAAGGACTACTTGAATGCCCTATCTAGAATGCATTGTACTAATCCATACATAGGGTGCCCAAGTATTAGCAATAACAATTGTACTTAGACTTATATACTGCTTTATAGTGCTACATCCCTCTCTAAGTGGTTTTACAAAGTCAGCATTTTGCCCCCAACAATCCTCATTTTATGCACCTTGGAAGGATGGAAGGCTGAGCCAACCTTGAGCCGGGTGGGATTTGAACTGCCAAATTGCAGGCAGCCAGACTGCACTCTTACCACTGCACCACCAAGGCTCTGAGGCCTCAGTACCTGAGAAAGAACTCTTAGTCCAGAAAATGTATATCAAATTAAACTGTGCAAAGGTCCTACAGACCACAGCTGCCACCTATGAAAATGTATATCAAATTAAACTGTGCAAAGGTCCTACAGACCACAGCTGCCACCTATGAAGCAGGAACTGCGAGTTCAGGACTCCCAGAGTGTGTATCAGCTTTGAACAGAGAGCGCAACTCCATTAAGAATCAATGATGGAAAATCACCAGTTATGTAGCCATAACCACTTAGTCTTGACAGGACAGAGTTTGTTTCTCCCCCAACCATATCCAAAAAACTTCAAGCAAAGAGATACAACCTTGACATCATGAATTGTTTAGTCGGGTATTGAAATATATAGTTGAGTCTCATTGAAATATTGCTGGTACTTGACCCCTCGATGAATGAGTTTGTTCAACCATTGAATAGGGTGGCAATAGCATCAAACTATATAGTACCCTACAATTGAGGCCTTTAGATTCTTTAAAATGAAGTCAGTTATAATATATTTTTAAAACACATAATTGATAAAATGCTCTATGATCATCAAAGGACAGGAAAGTTGTTTGAGATTCTTTAAAATTGCAGCTAAGCAACAAAGTAGATCAATATTATTATTATGCTTTTTAAAGTTATATAGGTTTATAAAAATATAATACAAGGAAACTATTAGAACTGGGTGCTATGTTTGACCTGAAGTGTAAATGTAAAACTTTGCTATCTCCTTTTATACATGAAGTGGGAAAGTGAGCTTGGGATTTGTGGCAGCTGTTTATGATTACATTTCAGTACTTACCTGAGGGCCATCAGCAGTAATGAACTATATAGTGGGAATTTTCTGTGCCTAGGATAGAAATCAAATGGATTGCTAGAGAAAGATAGTTGCTCTTTCTTGACTAACACAGTAAAGTGAGCTATTGAGGTTTTTCCTCTAATCTGTCCAATAATCTGTTATTTTATTAAATTCTTCAGGTAGCTACAAAAGAAAAGCTTCTATCAGTTTTTATAAGGCTAATAATTGTTAATAATTTACTTAGATGTCAAGTCTGATCTTAAAACATATTAAGTCTGACTGAATCAGTATCCATTGATTAATCGTTTTCTAGTCAGAAGGTAAGAAAATGTCGTCCTAAATGGAAACAAGCATTCACAAGCTTACTGCTTGTGTTTGAGAAAATCTAGTGTCCATTTAATTATGCTAAACCATGATTTGTTTTAACAGAGATGAACAGTCATTGTTCTAAATTACTATATGTTGCTGTGCTTTGTGAAAACCGTGGCAAATTAATAATAATTAATAATAATTTATTAGATTTATACCCCGCCTCTCTTCACCCAAAAGGGGAACTCGAGGCAGCCAAAAACAATACATCTAAAAACAGTGCCTATACAATAAAAATTTCAAAAACTCATTCACTCAGCCAATCACAACACTAAAGGGGATGGGAGAACAGGTGATCAGGTCCAAACTTGATGGCAAAGCCAGGTCTTCACGGACTTGCGGAAAACAGGCAGACTAGTAGCAATAGCAAAAGCATCTAAACTTACGTACTCGCTTCATAGTACTTTACAGCACTCTCTGAGCAGTTTACAGAGTCAGCATATTGGCCCCAATAATCTGAGTCCTCATTGTACCTCATTGTACATCATCTGGGACCTCGGAAGGATGGAATAATGAGTCACCTTTCTGCCAGTCAGGATCGAACTGCTGGCAGTGGGCACAGTTAGCCTACAATACTGCATTTAATCACTGTACCACCACCAGTAATATAAGTCCTCAACCTACGACTGCAGTTGAGCCCAAAATTTATGTGGTTACTTGTTAACACATTTGTTAAGTAATTTTGCTCCCTTTTGCTACCTTTCTTGGCACAATTGTTAAGGGAATCACTGCGGGTGTTAAGTTAGTATCATCACTGTTAAGCGAATCTGATTTCCCCATTGATTTAGCTTATCGAAAGGTTGTAAAAGGTGATCACATGACCTTGGGACATAGCAATGGTCATAAGTATGAATTGGTTGTCAAGGATCTGAATTTTGATTGCATGATCTTGGGGGTGCTACGAAGGTCATAAGTGTGAAAAACGGTCATAAGTCCCTTTTTTCAGTGTCGTTGAATGGTCATTAAATGAATTATCATACGTCAAGGAGTAGCTGTATATGTTGATGCTAGCAGAGGAAAGAACCTTATATTGTCTTTCCTCCATAGATCTTTCTAGTTTATCTAGAACAGTCCTGATTAGCCATAGATTTCCTGGCCATGTTTTGACATATTTCTAATATGGATAGTCCTTGACTTATAACCATTTGTTTAGTGACCATTCCAAGTTACAAAGGCACTGAAAAGAGTGACTTATAACCAATCCTCACATTTACGACCATTGCATGATTCCCCCATGGTCATGTGTTCAAAATGTGAGTGGTTGGCAACCAGTTTGTATTTTTGATAAACGTCATTGGGGATTCTCCCAGCCAGCTTCTGACAAGCAAAGTCAATGGGGAAAGCTGGATTCACTTAACGACTGCTGGGTTCACTTAGCAACTCCAAAAAAAAAAAAAAAAAGGAAGGAAGG
>JANHGC010001762.1:89254-100203 GCA_027560395.1 Boaedon fuliginosus
TATCATTATAATTATTATAAATAAAATAAAAATAAATAAAATAAAAACCCATATATTAAACATCCTTTTGCTGCATTGTCCAAAAAAATCATATATTTAAAAAAATTTTAATATCAAATATACATCATCATCTTTTAAGGAGGTAGAAACTCATGAATACAATAAAATCTTGCCAAAGCCTTTCTAATATGCAATAAAATAAAATAAAATGATTCAGAAATAAGGCTATTTGAAACAGTCTGCATGAGCGATGGGCAAGCATATGAAGCTTCACTTGCACAAGCAGTGGGCAAGCGCATACATGTGTACAAAGCTCCACTTGCATGAGCGGAGGACTCTTGCACAAGTAGAGGGTACTTATTCTTGTGTGTGAAGTTCCATTCACGTCCTCCACTCATGCACACTCCTTATAGTGTGTTTATAATGGAGCTGTGTATGCATGTGCGCAAGCCACTCATATGCCCCCCTGCCCCCAGGCCAGGCCATCAAGCTGGAAAGGTTGGGGACCACTGAGCTGGGTCCATGGCCACAATGATGGCCATAAATTCCCAAGCCACCTCAGGCTCCACTTCTAGAGAAGGCAGACTGAAGTTCCCCAGAACCATAAGTTGCCAACCTGGAAATGGATTCAAGGAGCTCAGGCAGGGAAATTGCTATGCACAGGGAGGCTGGTACAAAAACAGTCCCAACTGACCCCTAGAGACCATCTTAAGAAACCAGGTCTCACATCTCACAACCTGTGAGCCATGAAAGATTCCTAGATAACAATTACCATACTCCCACCCCTGCTCCCAAGTCTTGGCTGATGCCATACCTGAAACCCAGCTGGGCATAAATATAAAAGGGCTACCCCTCTTTCAAAGACAACCAGTTCTTAGTGATACATGCCATGTCAGTTTTCTCACCAATGATTAAATCACTAATGAGGTCAGCCTTATTATAGACTGGCCCTACATTTAGAAGCAGCAGCTAAAAGGCAGGGCTGCTGAAGTTCTGGTGACAGAGTATTGAAGCTCAGACCAAGGAGCTACAATGCAAAACAGGTGTAAAATATCCCTTATTCCTTGAGAACAGCCTATTTGTGGAGAGAGAGAAAGAGAGAGAACAAACAAACAGCCTCTCCTGTTTTCCATCATCCTGGCCAGCATTTACCCAACAAATTTTAACAGATTCTTTTCCTCTAGTTGTCCTGAGAAAATATTAGGATAGCATTTAGAAAGAACATGAAAATGAAAGGTCTGTTGAAGTTCACAATGTATTCCGAATGAGTCAGACAAGACCTAAAATAAGAAAAATAGAAGGAGACCTGCTAATGTTTCATATCTAGAAAAATAGTTTGCAAAATTAAGATGACAACACAGAGAACTTAAATTTATGTTCCACTTTCCCCAGTCCTATTTGAATAAGATTTAGCAAACTAGATGTAAAATTGTATTGTATTTGAAATGAAATCTTTTCTAGTGACTTATTTTCTAGGTAAGTATGGTATACACCCCTTTAATGCAATATACATGTTTGGAGAAAGATAGTTTGTGGTGGTTTGGGGAACAAAAAGAGATGAATTATGAAGAAGTAAAGAGGAAAATAATTTCAGGAGGTAATGGATGATCTCTGTCCGGAAGATTAATCAAGGCAGTTGCAAGAAAGTGCCAAAAGCATAACTGAAGTAGAACTAAATATCTGATTGTAATTAAAACTTTAGCCTTCTAATGGCTCCATGAAAGATATTTTAATAAACGTGAAATGCACTTTCTAAATGGCACGCTAACTTTTAATGACTTGGGTGTTTTGTTTGATTAGTAACCTGGACTGTTAAATTAAAGCCAACTGCAAGTGGATGATAAAATATTGATGGTTTCAGGCAAATGAATTGGGGGAGTTATGCTTGACAGATTTTTTTTTGTATCATTAAGGATTTTAACTGGTGGAAAATATATATTGCTGGTGCTTAAATATAGTTAAAGAGGATCTAGCCATTTATTTGCCGTCGTTTTAATTTTACAGTAATAATGGGAGGAAAATCTGAATTATTCACAGATGGCTGGTCAAGAGGGGTCACTTAATTTAAAAAGTGTTAGTTTAATTACACCTGTTTCTCATTTCCTGGATAGATAATTAAATATTCAGACATATTTGGTTATTTCTTTTTCTTAAGAATGCCTGAAGCTTTTTAAATAGAGAAGTTTTTACTGTAAAAAGTTGAATCTAGTTGGTTGAAAAAAATATTGTTATTATAGAAAATGCATGGTGATCACCAGAGAAAATTAGGATGTTTTCTTATATTTCTTCCCCATCAAAATCTTGACGATTCTAGAATTATACTTGATCAAACTTGAGGTCACTGCTTGATGTGTCTTAAAGTAGCCTTCCCAATCTCGTGGATGATAGACGTGTTTGACAACAATGTCTACAACTCCCAGCCAGTATGGCCACTGAGTTATAGAAGAATAATTTAATATGCTATTATAGTAAAGGAGTTTGTTTTACTAATGGTAAATCTGACATATTGAAAACAGCATATGCAGGTAGAAATCATTTTCCTAGATTATCAACTCCATTATCCTCTAGGATTATTATCACTCTAAAAGCAGAGGAGTATTAAAGGGAATGCTGATCCCAGTCTTTTTCATCTACGAGCAAAGATATTGAACTTCATTATAACTCTTTATCACTATAAAAATGGAAATCCAGAGAAGGCAGCTGACTCGCAGCGAAGCGGCCAGACCTTGCAGCAGCTCTGCGGGTCCTGCCAATTTCTTCTGGTCTGGGGGTTCCAAGAGAGCCGAAAGTCACCCTGGAGGGGTTATGAAGGTGGAGGGGATGCTTTGGTGGTCATGAGGAGAGCATAGTTTCCCTGACAGAACCAAAGAAGACCCCTTGAACTGGCAAGAAGAGAGGATGGGTGTAATGGCAGAGCCAAAGCTGGGAGGACAGCTGAGATGGAAGTGAAGAAAGGAAAGACCTGGTAACAGTGTGCTTAGCCTGGGTAAGAACTCTTCTAGCTTCTGTCCTGAATTTTTCTCCAAAATACCTCCAGTGGAAGTGGGGCTCAAATGAGGTAAACAGCAGCAACTATGGATCAGGAGCCATTGTTTGTTCTGGTAAAGGAAGAAAAGAAACTGTAGTTGAAAGTAATTTAAAAAAAATAATGAAGGAAAGACTGGACTGGTGAGCTCTACGAAAATCAAACTGTTCCAAATTTTTGGACTATATTCCTATTATCCCTACTACTATCTTGGCTTGAGAATTATTTGGGAAAACCTTGGATATTATTGGAAAGTATTTCTACTTGGAGACATTTTGTTTGCAGTAGATGTGGAGGAAAAAAAAGAGAAAAATATAATAGTGACATCTGCTAGCCAAGGAAGCCAATATAGAGTTGGAAAAATTGAATGAAGTAAATGCTGCTTTGATCAGGGTGGACTAATTGAAAAAAAAAACATTAACTATCTGGCACCACCTGGTAGTGTCTATTAAGACACTAACTAAGGAAGTGACTGTTCTATTATTCCTACTACTATCTTGACATATGGAACCTCTGGGAAACTCTTGGATAATATTTCTATCTGGAGATATTTTGTCTGCAGCAGAAGTAGAGGAAAAGAAAGATAGAGTGGACTGATTAAAAAAAACATTGACTATTTGCAATTGACTGGAATATAAGGGCAGTTATTAAAACCTTGAAAATCAAGGTTTGGACAGTGTACAAATGTGAAACAGCTTGGAATTTAAAATGAAGTGATTATCTAAAGTGATTACCCTAATATTGGCTATTTTGGGGAGATATAACAGAGACATTGGGAATCGGTCAGATTATTGAGTAAATTCTTACACCTATCAAATAATATCAAAATAAGGTAAAATGTGATCACAAGAAGAAGTATATGATGTACCTGCCTCCCAGCTGTGTTGCAACAGCTCTGCCTGCACTGCTCGAGATGGTGGCTGGTCTGGCAGTTGAGTCCTCCAGGCTGATGGTGCTTGGGGATTTCAACTTGCCATCCCTTGATGGGACCTCGGATGTGGCCCAGGAGTTCATGGCCTCCATGGCAACCATGGACCTGTCCCAAGTAATTCAAGGTCCGACTCATAGGGGAGAGCACACACTCAACCTAGTATTTATCCTGGAGCAATGGCGTTGTGATCTGGAATTAGGGGACTTAGTCATCCAAACCTTGTCATAGACCAGAAAACATAGATCAAAAGATACCAAATAACAAACAGGAAATTCAGGAAACAGAAAGTAAAGTAGAAGAAAGTGAGGAAAATATAGGAGAGGGAAAACAACAAAAGTCACAAAAAGATAAAAAGGAAAAAGTAGTTAATGAGAAATCAGGAATGGTGAATTACACATTGAGATCAAAAATCAAAAATCAAAAAGGGATATGCAGAAAGATACTTCAGAAGTGAGGAAAAAAGCAGGGAAGGGTGAACCAAGGGTTCAAAAAAGTGAAGAAATGATAGAAACAGAAGAAATAGTTGGACTGAATATGAATGGGACAAAAAGATACAAGATTGCATGGGAGGAGTATGGGAGAGATGCCGAAAAGTCAATAAGAGGGAGTTTCGAAAATGAGCAAGAGATTATGGATGAATATAGAAAAGTGTTTAACACAGGAGCAATACCGTCAAAAATTAGTATAAAGACAGAAATTAGAAATGGGAAGAAGATTAAATTTTAAATTTAAAAAATTTTTTGGGAATATTTTTTATTAGAAATAGAAAATAATAGTAGAAGTTAGAAGCTTGGGATATGTACTAGATCAACTAATAAGCCAATCCCAAAATGTTTTAAAAATCTATTGGTCATAAAGGAGATATCTGCTTGTGCTTTATAGATATTTAATATCTTTAACGGAGTAGAGATAATAGAAAGTTTAACCAAATAGTGTGTTATTGAGAATACTTACTATATATAGAAGACATATTATTGATACACAATAGAGAATGTAAATATTGTGCCTAGATGGTATACTGTGAGATCACACAGGGCTGGCCTCCTCCGGGTCCCATCAGCTAAGCAGTGCTGGCTGGCAGGTCCGCGAGGGAAGGCCTTCTCTGTGGCTGCACCGGCCCTCTGGAACCAGCTCCCCAGGGAGATCTGGACCATCCCTAGCTTATTAGTCTTCCACTGGGCTGTCAAGACCTGGCTCTGCAGGCGGGTCTGGAACTAACTGACTCCCCCATATGAAAGTATAGTATGTTTGTTATTGTATGTTTATGTTCTTTTAATTTTATTATATGTAGTTTTATTGATCTTTTTATATTTTTTATTCTAATATTGTAATTTTATTGTTGTTAGCCGCCTTGCGTTCCCTCCGTCGGGGGAAGAAAGGTGGGATATAAATGAATTAAATTAAATTAAATTAAATTAAATTAAATCCAATACTGTTGCTGTATGTGTCATTGAAAAACCCAGATGTGGACCAAATTGCTAAAGCTTGAAAATAATACATGTTTTTGTTTGTAATTTTTATGTAATTGTGATCTACAAATAAAATTTATTAAAAAATTTTAAAAAATGGAAATCCAAACTCTTAAAATGTAAAACTAGGCATTGTATATTGTTCTAGGGTTCTAAAAATGACACCAACAGCAAATACATATTAGCTGGACTATTCTATTTCAATGCCATTATTTCAGGATTTCTAATTTTTTTTCAGCTCAGCGCTAAGTAACACAATATGGACCTTATATATATTGTATGTATAATAGTATTACATATTATTACTTGGGGAAAGGAAATATTTTGATGCTTATTCAAATAGCTATAGCTATATCTATATCTATAGATCTGTATATCTATATATCAATAGTCTATATTTAGTTAATTTAAGTTTCCAAATGACCAATGCAAGGTAATCGATAATAAATTGATAATTCTACTGTTGGACTATAAAAGATCCCACATATGAATAAAAAGCTGTCATGTATTTCAGAAGTACTGCTTATGAAAATATTTACCCATACATCCTACTTTTCAGATCACACTGTAGTGTGTTGTGGAACAAGCTCAATCTTTTTTTTCCTCAAGCAGTTTCCTACAGAACTAAGAGATATGTGGTGATATTTTAATGTAGTAAGTTAGCCAGAGTCACTGTATGTGTGTTAGGTGGCCATATAAATTTGTTTAATAAATACATAAAAATAAATATTAATTATGGGGATTTTAACTCTGTTGGCAATGATAAATATTTTCCACAGATAAATATTTGTAAATATCTCATAATAAAAAAAGAACAAAAAGAAGAAAAATTAGCCCTCACTAAAAAGAGAAATAGAACAAAATAGATATTTAAAAAATTTCATCAGGCGCGCAAGCATTGAAGAAGATAATGTTCTTCACAAGAAAACTAACAAAGCATTTGTTATTATTAATTATTGTTACTAAAAGTCTTCTTTGCAAAGATAAAAATATTGGGAAAATGGGTGTTAGTAAGCAGTGAGCCATGTAGCCTGCAGGCAGTAATATACAGTGAATAAATGCTGTAACAAAAAGCTTCAAAGCCTCCTAATAGATAACCATTCCATGTGCAAGAAAAAATGATAGCTCTCAGCAATACTCATGTTTCTACAGTCACCAGTCCATTTTTATATAACCACAAGAATGATTAAAGTCTTCTGTGATTTCCTTTATTGAAGGCAAACACTACAAGCAGTGGCTGTGTTCCTCTTGATGAGATAGCGTGGCGTTTCTTAACTGGTCATGGAGGGGAATGTGATAAATTCACTGTGAAAATAGTAATCCTTATAGTGTGTTTATAAAACAATGTGTTTGGATGACACTCATGTGACAACATTTTTATAGTAATAGTTACATTATCCTACAGGCAAAGTGAAACTGCTTGCACATTTTGTATTACCCAGTGGTTTCCTTGACTCCAACAAATGCCATCTTTCCCCCTGCTGATTTGGCTCTATGCCTAGCAATATTCCTCACCCAAATTTGCTTTATTATTTATTAACTGCAGGCATTTCATTGATTGATTATCCAATAAAGTGGATTGATTGTAGAAGTGGTTGTGAGCAGATGCTGAGAAGGGTGATAAAACACTGTAAATCTTATTAATAAAGTTAGATGTTAGGTAGGGTCAGGTTTCTTATAATTGTAGCATTATTTTCATCATGACTTTAAAATGCCTTATGGTGAATGTTGAGTATAGTGAATGTTGATTGTTCCCCACCCTTGGAGTAAGTTCAATTGCTCATTAGTTTTATTTGTTATATTTTTACTGTGGTTAGACCATACCCCAGCAGGTGGCTTGTTGTGATTATATTTTTTTGTTTGTTATAGCAAGGATGGCTTGAAAGAAACAATAAAAGAAAACAGAAAAAAATGAGTCTTGATTTGAAGAGGTGAAAGAGTACATAATTAAACAAATGGGTTTAGAGAATGCAGTCCACATAAGAATACCATGCCTGAGAAAGCTTTTCTCTGATTGGCTTCAGCCTTGCCTCCAGAGTTAGTAGCATTTCCAGGAGATTCTCCATTAAAGCTCTGAATATAGGTTGGTGATTCTTCACAATCTTTGGGTTCATACATAGATAATTAAGGGTAAACAACTAATTGAAATGAATCCCAAATCAAACTGAGGGTGTGTACAAGCCAGCTGAGCAATTCTGAGAGTGGAAGTCCACACATTATAAACTTGCCAAAGTTGAAAAATACTGTTCTGGAATTTATCTAGAGATGGAGAAAGCAAAGGCATAAAAGATAGAGGTTAAATAGGAAGGGGCTTAGGCAAAGAGAAAAAAATAAGGCCCAGAATAAGGTTGAAAAGTTTGAGGTTTTGAAGAGAGTAATACTGTGGGGGTTTTGATATTCTTTGAGCTTGGTTGTTTCCTTGCAGACATTTCATTACTCAACTAGGTAACATCATCAATGCTGGAAGTGAGTGGTGTTTGCTTTTGATTATATATACTGTAAGTGGTTTGCTCTGTCAGTGTTGGTGGGAGTGTTCTTGATGGTTCCTTAATTAGGCTGTTGTTTACAGTTTGATTGTTAGAGTTGGTAATTCCTTGATTGGTGTGGAGAATTTGGTTGTTGGTCTAGTTTGATTCTTGACGTTGCTCTCTGCTGATCTGGTTGTTGATTGCTCTTTCTTATGTTGCTCTTTTTGCTTCCATTTCAGCTTGATTGTCTCTTTTGAATGATATGTAGATGTTGCTTATCTCTATGTATCTGTTGATGGTGGATTTGTCTGAGAGCCAGGCTTCCATGAATTCTCTTGCATTTTGGACTTAACTTGGTCTAAGTCATTATTGGAGAGCTATCAATTATTCCTATTTATCTTACTATGATAAAATGTTAGTGTACATCTCTTTTGCAAGCTCTTTCTCTCCACATTAAAAGATCTATACAAAACTGCATCTACCTTTTCTCCTCTTTGGTGACATGCATGTTTGAGAGATAGCAATGTTTTGTTTTCCAACAATGGTTACTGTATTTGTATAGCTTCTCCCAATTTTCTTTTTGAACCCTTGTCTTCTTGACAGCTACTTCATGATGTTGTTTTTTGTTGCCTGGAAGCTTAACCAATACCTCATTACCTATTTTCTCATCTTTATTTCTCATGAAGAGTGGAAGAATCTCTGGAGAAAGATGCCTGGCAACTGATAAATGCTGACAAAAATGTATTTGTACCAATACATTTTAATAATATTAATAATTTTCTCTTCAGTCTGACAGTTTAATAAAAAATTAGGATTTGGAAATCAATACATTGGCTTTCCTTAATTATTCCCTTACATAAAAACATCACTCATTTATCATAACTTTCCTTTTGGTAGAATCAATGTTCTCTATACTTTTTTTGTATATGAAAAAGCTATTAAGACAGCATTGAAAAAATTATTTCCTTAACTCTAGAGGGCAGTGCAATACAATGAAACCTGATTTTTGCACAGTTTAACCACTACCACAACAAAGGCCCAAATTCTATTTGTGGTTAAGAAAATTGCTGTGCCAACTATAGGATAAGAAGCAGTTTGCTTTTCTTTCATGATTGACTGTTGTGTTGAAAATTTTCATCCCACCACTGGAAATTATGCATGTGTTGTAAAATGTGTGTTGACTGAGGGCCTAACCTGTCTGGTCAACATTGTAGTTTCTATTTTTTAAAAACACAACAACAAATTTTTCATTTCCCCATTCTCTGGGAATGACAGAATAATGCATAAGAGGTACGGAGGGAAAGTGATTAAGAAGAGATTAGACAACAATTTGTCTGAAATGGTACAGGGTTTCCTGCTTGAGTAGGGAGTTGGACTAGGAGACCTCCAAAGCCCCTTCCAACTCTGTTATTATTATTTTGAATGTATGAGATATATGTAAACTTTGGTGATTAGGGAATGGAACATTCTAGAGAACACTGGACCATGGCTTTTTTGTCTGTAATGCTATATCCAGGATAACCTGAACATGATTTACTTCTAGAAACTATCACATTATTCCCAAATTAAAACAGCCTAGGAGGTTCACTGACAGAAACATGTTCTGGAAAGATATGGAACATTTCATTTCTAATTTTGTAGATATATTTGTATATATCCCACAGAATTGGCTTGCTACGGGTCCCGTCAGCCAAACAATGTCGGCTGGCAGGTCCCCGTGGTAAAGCCTTCTCTGTGGCAGCGCTGGGCCTCTGGAACCAGCTCCCTGCGGAAATCAGGACTATCCCCACGTTGTTAGCCTTTCGTAAAGCCACAAAGACCTGGCTTTGTTGGATGGTCTGGAAATGATGTGCCCGCCCCCCTGGATGTATGATTGTTGGTTAGATTTTTTTTACATTGTATATTGTATATTTTATATTGTTGTTAGCTGCCTTGAGTTCCCCTTGACTGGGGAAGAGAGGCGGGGTATAAATTCAATAAACAAACAAACAAACAAACAAATAAATAAATATCTAGGTGATATAGGGGATGGAAGAGGACAGGAAGGCCTGGAGGAATGTTGTCCATGGGGTCGTGCTCAGTCAGACACGACGTCATAACTAACAACACTAACAAAGGTGATATAATTATAAAACACATTTTTCTTTATGTTACCAGTAAAACATGTCCAAAATTGCCACTATTACATATAGGTTTATAAATAAATTATTTATGTAACACTTTGTGTACATTCTGCTCTTTTTTATCCAGAGAATCAGGATATATAAAAACAAATTCAGGCTTATAACTTTTTTTGTCCATTTTTGGAGCTAATATTATGCTTGCACTAATATTAACTATCCACCTCAAAGTCCAATTGGCCAGGCTAAATGAATTTTAGAAGAATCCAGCTGGCACATTCGTCATGCAAGATACATCATATTGCATATTGACTGTAAAGCACTATTGTTTCTATCACTTCTAACAAGACTTCCAGTTCCAGACTTCCAGTTCCAATTCTAGTTTGATCCTCTTCTCACATGTCCTTCAGGCGCAAACGCTTCATAAGATCACATAGGAATCATCTATTGTTTTGAGAGGGGTCTCATTTTGAGAGTGATCTGAAATCTATTTTTCTCTCTTAAAGGTCTTATTTGAATTAATCTCATGTACTTTCATGTACCCTTTATACATATTCATATCTGTAGATAAATATGGCCAATCATCACATAAATAACTGTGTAACACTAATTAAAGTATGGTGACACCACTCATACCTCAATTGTTTAGTATGCTTTCTTTTCTCATTGTTATTTTTAACAGTAATTTTATTAAAAATTACAATCACAATAATAAAAAACCTAATACAAACTAAAAAAAGAAAAAAATAGGTGTACACACACACACACACACACACACACACACACACACAAACACACACACAAGCTGATTACCCTGCCGGTTTTTTTTAATTGGAATGCTGTATCTAGGTCAGGAGTACCTCCATCCATCCATCCATCCATCCATCCATCCATCCATCCATCCATCCATCCATCCATCCATCCATCCATCCATCC
>JANHGC010001762.1:120941-132347 GCA_027560395.1 Boaedon fuliginosus
CCCCCCCCCGTCCTTCCCTCCCTCCTTCTTCCGTCCCTCCCTTCCTCTTCCTCCCTCCTCCTTCCTTCTCTCTCATGAGTTTTCTTCGGTTCTCATTCAGTTCAATAAAAAAGAAGTGGGCAAAAAGAACCTAGAATGTTTTGTGTTTATAATATCTTGGCTTCTTAGATTTTAAAAGAGGATTTTAAGTAGATTTTATCATCAACATTTTTGTGGGCCTACTCAAAAATAAGAGATTAAGTTTAAAGGGTTACTTCTGTATATCTGAAGTCTTCAACTTAATGATGGCTGTCAGTACTGTTCGGTCTTTGATGTTATACTGACAGGCTGCCAGACAAGTTCTTGCCTATGCAAGGGAATAAAACAATTTATTCTAGGCCCTCGGAAATGATAAAAATGTCTCTCCTACGGCAAATAGGTTTTTACTCACTACCAAGAATCTTTATGGCAATAGAGGTTTGGAAGTGAAGCTTCTGTTTTAATCCAAGTTAATCCAATCCTGCCCTCCTGACCTTCCACAAGAGCTTAAAAAGCTAGCTCTGCCAATTGGCCTGGGGCTGCAATGGAGGTGCCTCATGCTGGAGGTAACTGATAGATTAATAACAGATCTCACCTTCCCCTGCTCATCCTATTCCCTCCCTCCCCATCTATTAGTTATAGCTGTTAATTTGTATTTTTATAGATTTTTATTCTTATTGTATTTGTGTTGTTGTATTGTTTGTTTTTAAAATCACAAGTTGTGAGATGGCTGGCAAATAAATTTAATCTTTATATCTATAAAAGAGAAGTGTGGGTCTGTGGGTTTATGGGTGGATTTGTGGGTATGTACTGAATAGGCTCCTCCATGCCTGCACCAATGTGATCCAAACTTGCCAGGCACATACCTTGCACTCCTAAGACAAACACTGGGGGTGTCATGAATGCCTTTGAGGATCTGCACCCCTGAACTGCACACCCCACCCATATTTCACTGCCAAGCTCTACTGCACATGGGCAGAGGGCTCCAGGCAATGCATGCAAATCGGATGCTTTCCAGTCAATACAGGCAAGGCATGCAAATCGTGCAAAGAACGCTGGGAATTGTAGCCTCCAGCATTAGGAAGGAAGATGGAGGGGAAGAGGTGAGGGAGGAGGACGGATGAGGGGGAAGGAAGGAACACAGAGAGGGGAGATAAGGAAGAAGAGGCGGAGGGAGGAAGAAAGGAAGGAGGAACGAAGGAAGATGGCAGGGAACAGAAGTGAGGGAGGAAGGAAGGAGGGAGGGAGGGAGGAGGAAGGGAGGAAGGAAGGAAGATGGCAGTCCCATAAAACATTACCCAGGCAACGCCGGGTAATCAGCTCATAATAAATATATCTAGCCATTTGTTAATATGAAATTTCCCCCCATTAAATAAACACTGGCACCTTCTCTTCCTGCCTTTTGCCCTCTACTGCCGATCTTTATTCTTGTCTTTTTCCTTCTCAGTTGCTGCTCTGCCTGAAATTTTTTCTCCCTCTTACCCTTTGTGAAAAAGACTGGAATTTCCCAACATTTGCAGTTAGTCATATCTCATAGCAGCCATTTTATCTCAAAGGCCTCCAGAAATGGTGAATTCTCTGTTTAGATCCATGCAAAGTCTTGGACATGTCCAATAAATTTTTTTTTTTTACTTGAACATTTTCTTGGAAAAATTACCTTACTGCCAAATAGTATTAACTTTTTAGACTATATGAATACATATCTCTAGCGATAGCTCTAACCTGCTTGTTTTTCTGGATCATTGTTAATTTATGGCAATTCATTGGAGAAATCCCTGAAGTTTTTGACTGACCTAGGCTTTTCAAAAGCATGAAGCTGACTCCTCATCCCGATACCCCCTCTTTTTTTTAGTTAAAGTGAATTTCCTCTTCAGCAAAGTCCCAGCCAACTGTCTTTCAAGAGAGTTCACAATTACAGACCTTTATCAGGCTTGGAGAGCTGCCAGGCCATTATCTTCCAAATGCCGCTTTGTAGCAGACAATACATGGCCAGTAGTCACGAACAGACAAGGAATTGTCTCCTGAAAACACCACTCCCCTTTTGCTCCTCTTTATTCCCCATTGGGAGGGGCCATTCACTGTCCACCTGTGGCTTTACTTCCAAGTCAACCCTTGTTCCTTAGCTGTTCCTTTATTCTGGCAGCTCTACGCGTGTGCACACTGGGAACAGGCTCCAGCTGTTCTTCTGCCCCCCTGATGTCTGACTCCGAAGGTAGCTGATAACTGTCAGACAGCCCTGGCCCATCTCTGCCTCCAACACAGAGCACTCGTCAGAGCCTTCCCCAGACTCCAGGACTGGCCCATGTTCCTTCCCAACCTCCTCACTATCTGAATCTGCTGCCAGCTCTGCTGGCGAGCCACAACAGTTTTTTAAAGTGTCTTACCATTTCCTCCTTCTGAAGGCTGAAAGAGATTGGCTCAAGGTCATCTAGTTGGCTTTGTGCCTAAGACAGTACTGCCTAGCCGCCTCGCGTTCCCCTTGATCAGGGAAGTGAGGTGGGGTATAAATCAAATAAATAAAATAAGTACTAGGACTGACAACCCCCTATTTCTAGCTGGTGCCTTAATCACTGCAAATCGGCTCTCTTAGGAAACAAATAAATATATCCATTCTTGGCTATATACTAATGGTAAGTCAGCTAATTTGGATTTCAACCTTATCCTTTTTAAGTTATACTGTACCAAGGATGTATATCCCCTTGAACTCTTGCTACCATCAGTTCAAAATAGCATGATTGATAGACAAAAAAATGTGAACCACAGTACAATGACATCTAAAAGACTAGATTCTAACCCTGAGTTTTAAGATACACACGGTATCTTCTAAAATTGCCTCAATATAATTGATACAGAGATAGGCAAATGAATAGTTGCAAAAACGTCATGGTAAAATTTGACATCCCTTCACACAATAATCTCCCTTTTTACATTCTATGAAAAGCACTTATGAGACTTTAGAGGGTCGTGATGTGCTGCTGTGCAAAAGAACAAATCTCTAAATCCTCCTAGTAGGATATTCACAGTTGATCTATTATAGCCAATCCCAGCAGTAGTAATTTAGGGTTTTAATTTCCTCACTTGTCCCACAGGCTTGCTCTATTCAGCTAAATGGTTCTTAACAAAACTTGGCAATGCAAAGATTTTTTTTTAATGGTTTGTCCCATAGGTGTTTATTGGCAAGAAAAAGAAACAGAATGAGCCAATGGCATGTTATGTAGTTTTCAGAAATCAATTAACTTCACTCAGAAATGATAGTAAATGTCTCGCTAAAATATCTTTTTCAATATATGAATGCAAACCAGAATTTGGCCATTTTATACATAAGCAGCATGCCCTCTTTATCTTATGCAAAGGATTCACACTTAAGACATTCTGGAACTCAAACGAGACATATCTCTTTAAAAGGATATTTGGAAGCTTAGGTGAAAAGTCTGCTTTTCAACTAAATGCAATCTTAGGAACAGGGATGGGTTCCTACCGGTTCGCTCGTTACCCGCTTTGTGGGCACGCTTCCCGATCGGCTGTCAAAAGCGTGCTGCACGCGATTGACTTCAAAATCTTCGTGGTGTCCGCAGATAGCCACCATGCAGCTGTTGGATCAGAGTGCTTGCAGAACACCACGAAGATTTTGAAATAAATCGTGTGCAGCGCACTTTTGACAGCCGATCGGGAAGCACGCCCACAAAGCAGGTAACCAGTGAACCGGTAGGAACCCATCCCTGCTTAGGAAGCGTTAGCTAAGTTAATTTAGCCATCCATATGGTTTTCATATGGGACGCGGTGACTCAGTGGGTAAGATGCTGAGCTTGTCAATCAGAAAGGTCAGCAGTTTGGTTTGAATCCCTAGTGCCACGTAATGGAATGAGCTCTAGTTACCCAGCTTCTGCCAACCTAGCAGTTTGAAAGTATGTAAAAATGCAAGTAGAAAAATAGGGGCCATCTTTGGTGGAAGGTAACAGTGGTCTGTGCGTGTTCGGCATATAGTCATGTTGCCACATGACATGGAGACATCTTCGGACAGCGCTGGCTCTTCGGCTTTGAAACAGAGTTGAGCATCGCCCCCTAGAGTCGGGAACCGACTAGCACATATGTGTGAGGGGAACCTTTACCTTTACCTTTACTATGGTTTCATGGTAAAAATACAGGAGGTCTTTACTATTATCTTTTCCCTGGCAGCAGGAATCAATGTGTTTGCCATTGTCACCAAAGTGATTACTCATCTCTTCCTATACAGATACTTGTCCTATACATATGCCTGGTAGCTTTCAGCTGGGTAGTTATGATGACCTTCAGGTCTTGGATTACCCTGTTGAGAGGGTAATCTGCTTTTGGCATATATTCCTAATGTTCTTTGTTTATCCTTCCCAAGACGCCCGCCCCCCTGTCATGATGAGGTAGCACAGCAGGACTTCTATGGTGGGGGGAATGATGATCATCCAGGTTTATGCTCCTGCATCAGCATTAACAGGATTGAGAGTTGAATCTTATGTTAACAGCTGTGACAACATTTCCCACCCTGGCTATTAGGCGGTAGGCTCTGAACCGAACCACTCAAGATTAAACTAGACACAATGCAGAAAATACACATGTAAGAAGTCACAGTTCAGAGTTCATTTATTCTAAAATATTAGCAACCTCATGCAATTGTGTTGAAGACCAAAAATCTACCATTAAATCTTTTTTTTATTTAGACATTGAGTATAGATGAATGCAGAATTAAAAATACCTCCCCAAAGTCGCTCACAGTGCAAACCCAAAACAACCATTAAAACAATTTTCAAATAATTAAAAAAATTACATTGTAAAAGGTTCATTTTCCATTACCATTAAATCTTTGAGGAGAGGCTGAGTTGAGAACTGATGTACTGTAGATACTCATGGATAAGCCAAGAATGTTAGTTTCCAACCCTCCCCCCAAAAATTGGGTTTATGTAATCCATGGATTAGTTTACCTGATTGCATACATAATAATACTTTTTAAAGTACCTGTACATCCTTTACGTACTTGCAAATAAGCCATCCATGGATAAGCCAACCTTTGGATTTTTAGCTAAAATACTATGAAAAATGTGCCAGCCATAGATAAGCTGTGAAACTTTAAATTAACTGTGAAAATTAAAACATATGAAAATATTGAGGGTTGCTTTATCCCTGGGTGACATATTTTTCATGATATTTTAAAAATGCAATGGTTGACTTTACATAGTATAATTAAACACAGAGAACACTGTAAATATTTATAGGATTTATTAAATTTACTTTGATTGCCTTCCCTATAAGACTCTATATAGCTTATAATATCCAAATAGACAAAACAGTTAAAAGCACAAAGCTTGGTCTAAAGTTAATCATAACAATAAAAATACAATAGTGGTTTCACAGATACAGTAACTCCAGGGCTGGGAATTTAGTCCCTTCTTATAGGTCTTCTGGGGCTCCAGAAGAGTGGGTGCATATAGATGGATTCTGTTTTACCCCTCACATTTTCAGATGAGTATCTTTAAAAAATCTTTGTGCTAACTTAAAACCGCTGAGTGAGATCATCCGACGACATGGGGTAGGGTCATCAGTACGTTGATGATACCCAGTTGTACATCTCTGCCCCTGATCAAATTAGTGATGCCACCGAAGTGATGTTCCAGTGCTTGGAGGATGTAAGGGTCTGGATGGGGACCAATAGGCTCAGACTCAACCCTGACAAGACTGAGTGGCTGTGGGTATTGCCCCCTGGGGTCCAGTTGATGAACCATTTCTTATGCTGGGGAGAGATAAATTGCTCCCCTCAGAATGGGTGCGCAATTTGGGGGTACACCTGGATCCGCAGCTTCAGTTGGATCACCATCTTTCAGCTGTGGCCAGGGGTGCCTATGCGCAGGTTCGCCTGCTGCACCAGTTGCACCCCTTTCTGGACCGGGAGGCTCTTCTTACAGTCACTCATGCCCTTGTCACTCTCGTTTGGACTACTGTAATGCGCTCTACATGGGGCTGCTCTTGAAGAACACTCTGAGACATCAAGTGGTTCAGAATGCAGCCACGCGAGTGATTGTGGGTGCACCTCGGTACACCTATATAACACCCATCCTCCGTGAGCTGCATTGGCTGCCAGTGGTCTTGCAGGTCCAATTCAAGGTGCTAGTAACAACTGTTAAAGCCCTACATGGCTTAGGAGCGGGGTACCTTCAAGAACGCTTCCTGCTACCTTATGCCTCCCAGCGCCCAGTTAGGTCCCACAGAGAGGGCCTGCTACGGGTCCCATCAGCTAGACAATGTCGGCTGGCGAGCCTGTATGCTAGGGCCTTCTCTGTGGGGGCGCCGACCCTCTGGAACCAACTCCCAGCAGAAATTAGGACCATCCCCACCTTCTTGGCCTTCCGCAAGGCTACGAAGACCTGGCTTTGTCGGAGGGCCTGGAATTGACATGCCCCCCCCCCCACACACTTCTGAAGATTGTTGAATGTTGTATGAATGGATAGATAGTTGAGTTTGATTTTAAATTGTAATTTACTGTTTTTTTAATTATTGTTAGCCGCCTCAAGTTCCCCTTGACCGGGGAAAGGAGGCAGGGTATAAATCGAATAAACATAAACATAAACAAACAATGGTTAGTATGCACTATTGCAGGTTAACTCTGCCCACAGCCAGGAGTTCAATTCTGACCGACTCACGTTTGACTCAGCCTTCCATCCTTATATAGCACTGTACAGTGGTATATAAGTCTGCTATTGCTATTCTCTCCACTCTATAAAACTCAATTATTATGCTGCAAATCATTCGGTTCAAAAGTTGAATCCCTATTTATATTCTCAGTCTACCATTTGAAGCATCTACAAAAGCAGCATCTTGCAAGGGCTTCGCACATCCTTAAATCAATTTTCCCCACTCATCCTTATTTTGGATTTTCAGAATCTGCAGAGCTCTGAACTTTGAAGTTTCACATAACCCTCCAAGCTGATGGAGATGGATTTCCATAACAGTTTATGTCAGCCGTAGCTTCTCACAAACATGAGATAGCTAACTTCTCCTTTGAAAATATCAGTCCCTGGGGAGGATCAGTCTAGTCCAAAGCCATTTAGCTACTTATGGGGAAAGCTTGAACAATACCTTGCACGATAGGACAGAACTAGGTGGAATTTTGTGCACTAGGTGGAATTTTGTGACCTTCAATTGTTTATGAAGACAGTTTCATCATGTCGGTAATAGAATTCTGGTTCCTTGACCATAAAGTTTGAGGGAAGTGGTCAATGGGTTATGAGTCTACCCTAATTGGATGCCCTCACCAGCACTTTGATAAGGTTAAGAGGGTCACTCACACATTCTCCCTGAGAAAAATACTATTCTCAAGGTAAGAATTTGGGAAGCTGCCTTATACACAGTCAGGATGTGGTCCATCTAACTCACAACCGGGACACCACATCACAGCCACTGTCCAACGTTTCAGATAGGAGACCTTCTCACACCACTCCAGAGGACCCCAGTTTTGGATGGCCGCTGGATGTTACATGTCCTCCTGCAAGGTTCTGTTGTTGTTGTTGCCGAGGTCAGCTTCCCATTCATAAAATAGTTGTTGGGAGACTTGTACATGCAATTAACAGCAACAAGAAGTAGTAGTTACAAGATGCTGATTTCCCAAAACCTTACCTGGAATTCCTTTTTCACCCCTAATTCTATGTATGTATGTATGTATGTATGTATGTATGTATGTATGTATGTATGTATGTATGTATGTTGGAAAGGTTGTTCCCTATCTATTTAAATACTGGGCTTCAGGTTTCTATTTTTTAAATCATTTAGGAGAGTTGATAGATCCTTTCTTGGAAACAAGGGACTTGCTTAGAAATAAAAGGAATGCGGATACCTTGGAGCAAATTTCCCAAAAGTGCTTTGCTAAGTATAAATATCCCCTGCTCCTTGTAGCACTTCAAAGCAGATCTCTATGGAGACTCTCAATCATCCAGGTCATGGTTGTCCCGGTTGTGCTTTTTCAAAAGGCAACTAGACTTTGTTTTTCCTTGAAGACATTTCGCTTCTCATCCAAGAAGCTTCTTCAGTTCTCAAGACCATGGAGTAAGGCAGAGACTTCACAGTCTTGGGGGGGGGGTTAGGGGAAGCAGGTTTTTAAAGATATGCAAGGGAGTCTAGAAGCCATGGCAAAAACAAAAAACACCTCAAGATAGCACTAGCAAAAACACTTAGACTTATGTACTGCTTCACAGTGTTTTACACCCCTGTCTAAGCGGTTTACAGAGTCAGCTATTGCCCCCAGCATCATTTTATCAAACTTGGAAAGATGGAAGGCTGAGGCAACCTTGCACCGGTCAGGATCGAACTCCTGGCTGTGGGCAGAGTCAGCCTGCAATACTACATTCTAACTACTGTGCCATCACGCACCAAGACAGCGACCACAATAGTGTGACCAAACTTTGCCCACTTTTATTTGCCTTAAAAGTGGGTGGAACTCTTGGCTGTTCTCTTGACCTTGTTGGCCACATTAGGTGGACATTCTGTAGACAAACAGGTGCTGCCTTTGTACCCTTGCACTATCCAAAACTCTTTCTGAGGACTGAACTCAGGGCTCTGCATCTTTAGTATCCATTATACCAACAATTTAAATATTTTTAAAAATCCAATTGGGACCAGGCATATAACAATGGAAATCTCCAGGAGCATCTTGATGGTTGTGCTCAATACAGACCAAATTGAAGAAGACGATGTCTCCAGCAATCAAAACTCTGCCTGGTGTGTGTTCTGAGCAGATTAGCACCACAGGTCTCTCTCTGTCTCTCTCTGTCTCTCTCATTTACTTGGAGACAAAATAGAAGAAGAAACCAGGGGACGACAAGACCACAGTAAGACATATTGCTGTGTTGCGATACCAGTTTGAGGTTACCATGAGCTTAACAATTCAGCTGTTCACTCAGCTGCGAGCTGTTTGCAATTTCATCGTTCTCATATGTTGCCATGGTCAGAAGTTATTTTCTCCAGCCACATGTGCTGGGTCTTCATTTAGGCCTGCTGTGATTGACACCATCATTCCCCTGGCTTGAGTTAGAGTTCCTGGAAGAGATATTCCTCCCGGTTCTTCCTTTCCAGTTTCACAGAAGATGAACTCTCTTGATCTGGAGCTCATTACTTTCCTGAGCGATGCACAAGGTTTACAGATGCTCTTTTGCAAAACACATGTCCACATGTTCTTGCCACATCATCAAGGGGAATGTGAAATTCTGTGGTAGGTTTGGGCAATAAGGATCTCAAATATCCAAGCTTCTACCGTTTGAGGAGTGATTTTTGCAACTTTAATTAGTACATTGCTAAATAACCTTTGTTTTCCCTTTAGGACAGGGATGTCAAACTCGATTTCACTGAGGGCCGCATCAGGGTTGTGTTTGATCTTGAGGGGATGGGGTGGACGTGGCCAGCTTAACATCATTCGTGTTGGCGCCTGTGGTAGCCCGAGCGCTCTGTCAGGAAAAACGGGCTCCCGAGCTCCGTTTTTTGGCACAACGGCCTCCTGCAACCCTCTGCCAGTGGAAATTGAACTCAGGAGGGCCACACACAGGTCAATCCTTCACTGTTTCCAGGGCAGCCCCACGGGCCAGTTCTAATCACCCCATGGGCCAGATCCGGCCCGCGGGCCTTGAGTTTGACAACCCTGCTTTAGGATATGCTCTATATTTAGAACCCTTAAGTTAACAGGTCCAGCAACTTATGTCCCCCAAATATTTTTGAAACTTCTCCTCCTGTGAACCCCAGGTGGCAGGCTTACAATGAAAGGTGCTGACTCTTGGCTGCATACATATTGCGATCAAGACGGCTGCTGCTTCTTCTCATTCCCACAGAATGATTCACATTACAGACAATCCTCAACTCACAACCACAACTGAGCCCAAAATTTCTGCTGTTAAGTGAGTTTTGCCTCATCTTTCAACCTTTCCTGCCACACCTGTGAAGTGAATCACTGCAGTTGTTAGGTTGGTGACACGGTTGTTAAGTGAATCTTGCTTCCCCATTGACTTTGCTTGTCAGAAAGTCACAGAAAGGGGTCATATGACCCTAGGACATTGCAATCATCATAAATCTGAGTGAGTTGCCAGGCTTCTGAATTCTGATCATATTTATTTATTTATTTATTAAATTTATACCCCCATCTCTTTTCCCTGATCAAGGGGAATGGCATGACAATGGGGATGCTGCAACAGTTGTGTGAAAAACGGTCATACTGTAAATCACTTTTTCACCACCGTTGTAACTTCAGACGGCGACTAAGTGAACTGTTGTAAGTCGAGCCATTTTGAAATGAGATGGATAACATATACATTTAATAAATAAATAAAATAATACATTAATTCTGAAGAGAGGGCAGCACTATCATTGGGAGCCAGTGAAGAGAATATTATTATTTTTTCTTCATGTTATATCTGCTAGGTTATAAGGTTTTAACATTAATCAGGCAAGATTCTGTCTATTAGATGTAAGCAATTAAAAATCGAGTCGATCTCACTGTGTCATTTCTTGGACCTCACACTTGCTCTCCCTTGTTCTAACTCCCACCCCAAGGTGGACAGTATGAGATGGACTACATGTTTCAACCATTTCTGGAAGACTACATTTTCAAAATGAACTGAGTCCGAAATCCACTATTATTAGGGCAAAGCAATATTACAACAAAGCACAAGCTTTTTTAGAACAAATCTGCATCTTATGGCTTGCATCAGAAACTGTAAGTGGAAAAGCAAATTAAAAACAATTTTGGTCAAAACAGAACTTCAACAAGCTCAAGAGAAACAATGCACTTTTCTTAAACGTCAACCGTTATATTTTCATTCTGTTTCTGCCGTTACTCTCAGCGCCACCCAAGGAATCCATCTTATCCCACCATATCCAGTTTCAAAACCAGTAAAGGGATCTCTGGGTGAGGATTTTTTTTTTCTCAGTTAAAAGCAGCCCTGGAGCTCTCTGATCCCAGAATGTTGTCGGTGTTGGAAAACTCAGTCAGTTTATTTCTGGCTCATCTGCAGCATTGCCAAAACCAGGGCAAAGCTACTATTTCCTTCTGCAGTATTTTGAAATACTGAGCTGTGGCAATATGAAGTTCCAGATCGATCCTTTTTCTCTTGGACTTCAGTTCTTCTAGCAGGTCCTTCACCCAGCAGGGTAGCATCATGATTTTGAAGCTCAACTGCTCAGATTCTTTTCATTTTGTGGGATGTTGTGGGAGGTGAGCTTTACTCCTGAGCTTTACATCACATTTTATTTATTTTATTTTACTTGATTTATATCCCGCCTCTCTTCACCCAGATGGGGAACTCGAGGCGGCAACACAATACAATAAAAACAGTTCCTATATAAAAATCACAAAACCACATTCACTCACACAATCGTACGCGGGGG
>JANHGC010001763.1:4604-15190 GCA_027560395.1 Boaedon fuliginosus
GGCGCCATTTGGTGCCAAATTGAATATTTCTATTAAGCACATACAAACTCTTTTCTTTGCTTTATATATATAGATAATAGACTGGCTCAGGCCTTTAAGGGCTCATTGAATAGGTCCTCCTGAAGGAGGTAGGTGGCCCCTTAACAAAAGTGGGGGCTGAGTTTCTACTTATAGTGTGTCCCAAAATATTTCACTTCTCTAGGGGGAGGGGTGGGTGCTAACTTCCAACAAGACAATATGTAGACAATTCCCACAAAGGAAATATGTTCCCCTTTGGGGTGAAGAGAGGCGGGGTATAAATTTAATAAATAAATAAATAAAATAAATAAATCACCAAGCAAAACAAGTTGAGATAGTATCAAAACTAGTTTTATTCCTCTCTCTCATTTTCTCCCTTTTTAACAAAACACAATATTTCTTTCAAAATAAATCTCTGCAGCTCTATTTTCCCATTTCATGGAATATGAACAGGAGTCGATGCCACTGATTGAAAAGAATGTGGGGGGAGGTTGTGTGCGTGTGTGTAGAAAAAGAGTGTATACATGTATGTGCGCATAACACAGGCCTTCAGTTGTGCCATTAAACTCACAAGTACTTTGATCCTGCCAGCCAAAGTATGTGGAAATGGCCATGTGGCAAGGTTCTTCTCTTGTAGCTCCCTGGGGAATTCTGGGAATTGTAGTCTCAGTGAATTTGAAAGGAAGCCGGGTGGGAAAAATTGTACTACGGGTAGCATTTTCATCTGAGTAAAGTCCACACAGCCCTTCCACAGGGCTGCTTAGTTTCAAGTAACCACAGCAGTTTAGTAATCCCTGGCAGGTGTGAGGCAGCTCACAAATACCTGATACAAACCTGGCATTATAATTTGTCTAGCTCTACAAGATAGCAAACCATTATGTACAGCTTCTGATTCCTGCGCCCATGGAATCCTACAAACTTGACACAGTTGCAACACCTTCTACCTTGTGGTAAAAACATAACTGAAGTGTGAAGTGTTCCAGACTGAGTGACTTTAAAAACCACATCCCTTGTGTGGGTCCAGTGTTTCTGTGCCGAAAGCATCGAACGATTCTTTAAAACAGGATCTCGGGAAGTAAGTCCAGGGAGTAAGGGAACAAGGTTGACCAAATCCCACCTTTGCCACAAATCAGAAAGAAAGGAAGATGATACAAGGTTGGAACTCTGACACCTGAAACAAACAGACATATGATTTTCAAGTTCAAAAACCCCCCACCATGTAAAATATCTTTAAATTTTCACATTGAAACTAGCTATTTGGGTAAAGTTGTATGGGGAAATCAATAGAACACCTTGGCTTTTATTGGCAACGGATAAAGCCAGGGCATGGAATTTGATGGCAAGGATGTTTAATCTTTTATTAGATTCTGCTTTCTGTATATCTGAGAAGCTATGTCACTTCTGAAGTTTGGAAGGAAGAGGAGAGAAGATACATTTAATTATTTAAGTAGCATGATGGGGATTGGATTGTTTCTCCTATTATTTTTCATTTTCACTTACAATTTCATAGAGAACTCTTTTTCTTCCCTTCTGACTTGCTCATGTCAATGTCTTCTTTTTCCTAATAATATTGTTTTAAAAGATGATAAGATAGAAATGGTTATTCAATAAAACAAGAGGTATATTTCTTTATCTAACATTATATGATTTCTGCAAAAGGCTAAAATGTTTTCAGGGTTTAGGTCTGAATGAAAGGTGCATAATACAGAAATATTTGTCTTCTGGATGCAAAAATCCCATCCCACAGAATATCCTTTTACCCAAATATCCCAATTTGTTGGAAGCTAGGCTGATCTGGATCTGATTGATGTCTAGATGGGAGACTACCTTGAACTCTACATGGGATAAATATTATAGCTCACCACTGAATCTGGGGCAGGTAGGATTTCAACAAAGCTTCTTGTTCTAATTAGCCCTTTCATTAGCAACATAGTTTTCCTGAATTCTGCTGACTTCTCTATGCTTTGATTGGTCTTTCATTTTGCCTCCTTGTATACAGATAAGTCCTCAATTTATAATCATTCATTTAGTGACTTTCAAAGTTACAACAGCACTGAAAAAAGAGACTTATGACCATTTTTCACACTTACGGCCCTTGTAGCATCCCCATGGTCATGTGATCAAAAATCAGAGGCTTGGCAACTGACTCATACTTACGACGGTTGCAGTGTTCTGAGGTCATGTGATTCCCTTTGGCGACCTTCTGACAAACAAAGTCAATGAGGAAGCCAGATTCACTTAACAACGGTGTGACTAACTTAATTGCAGTGATTCACTTAGCAACCGTGGCAAGAAAAGCTGCAAAGATGGGGCAAAACTCATTTAACTGTCTCGCTTAGCAAGCAAAATTTTGTTTGCTCAATTACGGTCATAAGTCGAGGAGTACCTATACTCGATTACTCCTATCTGATAGGAGTAAATCTCTACCTTGCCATGGGCAAAACGTTTGGACAGAATTCTTGAAATTGTATTTCTGGAGATGATAAATGGTGTTTACTACTGAGTTTTCTACAAGAGTCCAAGGCCCAGGATTTGGGTATTGATAGGAAATCAAACCTAAAAGTTAAAACCAGATAGGCAGGGCAGAAGAATCTACAGAAATATATCAGAATCATAAAAATTACTGGCACTCGGTAAACCTATCATCCCACAAAGACAGTTTCTACAACAGTTCCTTCCCATGAGGATTCAATGGTCCATCTAATTAGGCAGGAGAAATCTAGAACATGAGAAAGGATGCCACTGGACAGGAGAATTCTCTCAGTTCTGATTTCCATTTAAAAATGCTTGGGATCCTCAAAAAGGAAAGGACGATATTTCAGTGCATAGCTGAATAAGATTGATGTCTACTCACAGAGTTGATAGAATTCCGCTCCACATACTTGAACTTCTTCTGCTTATAGTAGTCCCGATTAGATAGGAAATTCAACAGAAGCAGATCACAAAGCACAGAGGCCTACCAGTAACAAAACATATTGGAAATCTGAAAACCAATATAGTGAACGTATTGAAATAGTGTAAAAAGATATGGTGAGGTAGAACTGGACACCATTTTCTATCATTCTCGTAGAGATGGCTGGTTGGCTAGCAGGTACCACCCTTGCTTTTTAATACAAGTGAGATGGGCATCCATGATAACTTAGAGAAGAAATAATCTTGTAGACTACTGTCCTGACTTTGCTCATTTCCTTTGTCTCTTGGATATGTTGTGTGACTGCAAGTTTATTTATCGAATTTTGAAATCTTCGATGAGAATCTTGACTTGTTGACAACTGTGTCAGTATGCATACTTTGGACCTAACCTGTAGAAACACCGATTCTTGACCCCCTTTAGCCCACTGACCACTAGGAAATTAGGAATACAAAAACAACGAAGAGATGGCTGCTTTCCCCCTTTTTTGGTATGATATTCTCAAGGTCTACTTCTCAACCTTAACCGATTTAACATATTAACAGAGTTGGAAGGGACCTTGTAGGTCATCTAGTTCAACCCCCACCCAAGCAGGAGATCCTATACCATTTCTGACAGATTTCATTTTCAGTCTCTCCTTGAAACCCTCCAGTGATGAAGCTCCCACAACTTCCGAAGGCAACTTCTGTTCCATTGATTGATTGTTCTATTAGAAAACTCCTCCTTATTTCTAGGCTGAATCTCTCCTTGATCACTTTCCATCCATTGTTCCTTGTCTGGCCTTCAGGTGCTTTGGAAAATAGCTTGACCCCCTCCTCTCTGTGGCAGCCTCTCAAATATTGGAACACTGCTATCATGTCTCCCCTGGTCCTTCCCTTGATTAAAGTAGCCATGCCCAGTTCCTGTAACCGTTCTTCATATGTTTTAGTTGCCAGTCCCCTAATCATCCTGGTTGTTCTTCTCTGCATTTTTTCTAGAGTCTCAACATCTTCTTTATAGTGTGGTAACCAAAACTGGATGCAGTATTCTAGATGTGCCTTACTAAGGCTTTATAGTGGTATTAGTACCTCACTTGATCTTGACTGAATCCCTCTGTTAATTGGCTTTTTTGACTGCCTAACCTGATTCCTTCTTTCTCTTTCCTCCACCATAAAGACAGACAGCTCACAAATACATGATTTCTATTGGAGAATATAACTTTCTTAATAAATGCTGCTTCTCCTCACTTGTTCACAATCAGTTGGTATCTAGGCAGCAGATTGAGTAATTATAATTCTTTCAGCCTGTTTTCTCCATAATGGGGAGATGCTTCCACCTTTTTAAATTACAGTAATGTTTCTTAAATTTGTATTTCAATATTTCAGTTAATTGAGTACATTTCATGCTGTGTCTCCTTCTGCTGATGTATTGCTTTATTTTGGTAATGTGTAAGTGGCCACTGTGCATGTTGGTACAAAAAAAATCAGTGTGGGTTTATCTCTTATTCCTTCTCTCATGTTTTTAGAATGTCATCTTTTTAGAATTTTGTGCAACTTTAAAGCACAAAATATAGCTGTGCTACAAGTTCTCTGATATGAAGAGCCCTTGAATAACCAAGTCAATATTTGAAGGATAAAGCTAGTAAAGGGGGAGTGATGATGAAATGATCATGTGGTCTTACAGAAATGGATCTTAGGACCCATCACTAGAAACTGGAGGAGAATTCATGTTAGACAGGAGCCGCCAAACTACAGATAGTCCTTGAATGAAGATGCATATAGGAAAGAGCTGAAGGCTCTGGTGGACAGGTGCAATAAAAGGAACCTGTTTCTAAATGTTAATAAAACAAAGGAGATCATCGTAGATTTTAAAAAGAGTCAGCATGGTCATACTCCACTTAGTATCAAGGATACAGCTGTAGAGGTGGTCAACAGTATTAAGTATCGGGGGGTTGCAGAATTTGAATTGGTCTCTCCACATGTCATCCTTAGTGAAGCGTGCAAACCAGCACCTGCATTTCTTGCGTTGGATGAGGAGAGCACATCTTTTTCCTTCTGTCCTGGCCATATTTTACAGAGGTACGATTGAGAGCGGTTTTTTTTAACAAACTGCATCACTGTTTCATTTGGTGGCAGCAGTGCCTCAGATAGAAAGTCCATACAGAGAGTGGTTAGGACAACCGAGAAGATCATAGGAAGCTCATTTCCTGTCATTCAGGATGCTGCTTCTAAGCGCTATGTGCTTAGACGTCAAAGCATTGTTAGAGATCCCACACACCGATTTTATGACCAGTTTCTGCTACTCCAGTCTGGGAGGAGGTTTCGAAGTATTTCTAGCAGGACTACCAGATTCTGTAACAACTTTGTTTCCTATATACCGTCTGTCTGGTAAACTCGCAAGATTCGTTTCTCTCACCATGTACATGTATACATCCAAACTATGTTGTTTCTCCGTGTCATATAATATATGTGGGTACTGTATATGCATAATTTTGTATTTATTTATTTATTTTGTCATGTTTATGTAGTGCATATTAGAGGTGGAAACCCTTTGAAAGCCGTATGCAACGAAATTTCATTTTCATGTTTGCCGATCAGTGCACATTCAAAGTGACAATAAAGTTATTGTAAGTTCTAAATCTAAGTCTACAAACGTTCATTTAGCAGCCACTTGAAGTTACAATAAATGGCATTGAAAAAATGGCTCATGACCTGGCCTCTCACTGTTGCAGCGTCACAGAGTTCCCCTGGGCTGGGGAAGAGAGGCGGGGTATACATTTAATTAAATAATTCAATAAATAGTCATGTGATCAAAATTCAGCTGCTTGGTATTTATTGTACAATGGTTGCAGCACTCCAGGTTAATATGGTACTATCTTCAAAGGCCCTCCAAAGATCTCCAAAGCCTATTAGAGAAGGGCAGTCTATATCCAGAGGGAGGTTATCCAGAGGGGAGGCACCCTCACTAATAGAGCTCCCTTTGACAGTAGGACCCATAATATGACATTTCACTAGATGGGCAGATTCTACTCAGAGCAGGCCATCTTGGATATACTCAGGCTTTAAATCTGTGCTTGTCTCTTTAAAACTCCATAGGGTTAATTAGCAGGCGATGCAGATTCCATAGTAGCAATGTTACAGTTAGGCATGTACATAACTATCAAGAATGCTGCATGCTAAAGTTTCTAATGGGACTTCTATGAGATTTGCAAAGGTTTTAGGGATCTTGTGCACTGTTAGTAAAATCTTAAGATCTCAGCAAAATATAGAAACAGATAAAATACAGGTACTTACCACTCCAAAAATACCAATCCCAGAACCTATAGTAGTCATTGTTGGAATAATATCAAATTTTCCTGCCTGGATAAACAAAGGAAAGAGAAAATTCAAAGATATTGGGAAAAGAAGATGTGAATACAGTAGCTATTATTAGGGCTGTCACCAATTAAGGACTTCAATTGAGCTTTCTTTGACTAATTAAGCACAGACAGTAGCAATTAGTCTAGCTATTCCTCTAGTAATAAAGTAAACAGTGACTTAGAGTCAATCACTGTCTGTTGTCTTAGTTATCTTAGCTTGTGGTCAAAACAGGACACAGAGAGACTATTTATGCCACCTTGAACTTTGAGTAAAGGTAGCTTACTTAGCTGGATAGGTTGGCACAGTTCATGATATATAAAGTAATCTAAGATTACAAGAATTGAGGCCTTTGAATTATGGTGCTGGAGAAGACTCCTGCGAGTCTCTTGGACTGCAAGGCAATCAAACCGGTCAGTCCTAGAGAAGATCAACCCTGACTGCTCTTTAGAAGGTCAGATCCTGAAGATGAAACTCAAATATTTTGGCCACCTCATGAGAAGGAAGGACTCACTGGAGAAGAACCTAATGCTGGGAGCGATTGAGGGCAAAAGAAGAAGGGGATGATAGAGAATGAGGTGGCTAGATGGAGACATGGAAGCAGTTGGTGTGAACTTAAATGGACTCTGGGGGATAGTAGAGGACAGCAGGGTCTGGAGGAACGTTGTCCTTGGGATTGCGATGGGTTGGAAACAACTTCGCAACTAACAACAAATGTATCCAGAGTTGGTTTTTCTATGTGGTTTTTTAAAACATTTTATAGAAAAAAACGATTTGTGATTTAGTTAGCTAGATAGTTCGTTAGTCAGTCAGTTAGTTAGCTAGTTTTTATCCCACTGTTATTTTTATAAATAACTCATGGCAGCAAACATGTGAGTGAGAGCAATTGGCCCAAAGTCACCCATCCGGCTCTCATACATAAGGTGGATTTAGAACTCATAGTCTTTCATTTTCTAGCGTGATGCCTTAAGCCACTAGACCACACTGGCATGACCTATATTAAATATTCCCTCTTTATTTCTTGGGTCACTTTCACTTCAACGTATATTTTCCTAATTTCACTCAGAAATAAAGTAAAAATGGAAAAAGAGATACTTCTTATCTGTCCTAGAATAATCCAAGTGAGTCTTTGATATCTGGTATCCCTTAGGATGGCACAGAATTTTGGATATATTGGCAACAGTTTTTGGGTTCAGTAGGATTCAACACCATTGATCCATCTTGGCATGTAAGTCATAACCCATTGCCGCCTCGAGTTCCCCAAATGGGTGAAGACAGGTGGAATATAAATCGAATAAATAAATATAAATATTCAACTTTGCAAAACAAATCTTTCCAAAATAAATATTTAAAATATCACTTTATTTATTTATTTATTTATTTGATTTATACCCCACCTCATTTCCCCAGTCAAGGGGAACTCGAGGCGGCTTACTTTGACTTAGCCTTATCCAGCATAAATAAGGAAAATGAACATAAAGTTCAAACATGAGTTTGCTTGGTCTAGTTTTGTATTAAGAAGAGGGAGAGTAGAAAAAAATGTCCTAAGGTTTTCAGTCTTCAGTCTTTTACATTTTTTAAACATACTCTTCTTATCTGCTGAATCATGCAGTCCCAGGAGCGCTGAACCATGGAATTCTCTAGACTGCATTAATCAGTACTAAACTAGTAATGTGGCGTTTCAAAGAAAGCCCAAAGAGTGGAACAAAGAGTGGAGCAGCAAAGACGGAAAAGTAGCTGCCAGAACATTGAATAGATTGGTCAGTAGCATTTCTACTTTTACAGAATAACATTTCTACTTTTACAGAATTGGTAAAATTCGTCATTTATATACATGCCATCCTCTCCAGAAATCACAGCATCAAAAGCATTTTTTCCAACTATTTCTTGACAATTATAGTGGAAAAACATTAAAAGTAATTATGTCCAGCCTTATTTATAGCACAGCCTGATTTCATGAGGACTAATCAGGACAAATTTCATCAATGTATATTGAATGTATTGTACCAACAAACAAGGGTGAGGGCAACAAACTTTCATTTTAACTTCAATGAGCAATTGAAATGCAGTTCAACCTTTTGGATGAAAAGAAGCTTCCAGCAGAGTGAAGAATTAAAAATAAATGTGATGGAATTATTTGAGATTAAACTAAAGTGAGGATATTGTGCAAGAGGTATTTGGTATGGTGAAAAAAGTGAAAAATAGTGAAGCTAGAAATGCAGATGGTATAAAATGGAAGAAGGTTAAATTAGTCATGCAGTTTGTTTCTAGCTAAGTAATGGGTTTAATGTGTGTGACGACTGTGCCATTGAAAGAATAGCATTTATGGAACCAGTCTACATAGGGAAAAATAACAAGAAGGAATGCAATGGAAAAACTGCAAAAGGATGAGTTTGCTAAGTATGGCTGAGGAGGTTTGGGGCAGAATTTTGATCAAAAAGGTTATGAGAGGAGACGGTGAGCAAAACATGGGAAAATCAATTTGTGCTTTCTTTGAGCAAGGGAAATGGTCTTTAGCAGGTCATTGAAAAATGTGAGAAGATTTATTGTACATTTTTTTTAGTGTAAAAAAAGCTTATGATAAACAGAATCAGGTTGAATTGTGGAATGCTTTCTATTAATATGGAATTAAAAATGGTTGCTGAATGTGATATAAGTGGTACATAATGGTAATAAACCATGCATGCAAATAAATGTTATACTTAGTGAATGATACAACACTGATCTTGGAGTAAGGCAAGGATGTGTGATGTCCCTTTGTTGATATGTTTACTGTAAGAAGACGTGCATAAGAAATATTAGGGATAATACTAAGGGCCTGATATTTCAGGGCATGAATGTACATGTATGCAAAAGGTACTTGAGAATCCAAAAGGTTTGCAAGGTTTGTTAGATAAATGGTATGATTCACAACTATTGAATTGAAAAATTAATGTACAGAAGAATAAGGTAACAGTGATTGTGAGGACAAATGAAGTGAATTATTGCAAGTTATACATAAACAGTAAAAAAAATAGAACAGTAAAATGATACAGGCCATCCCCAGTGACACTGGTTCAAAACGGCAGGTGTAACCACTGTCAAAGCTCTCTCTTTTTTTAATGCGCCTTGCACGCATTACACACAAATAAAAAGGGTCAGGCATGGGATCATTCATTTGCACCTACTGTTTTGAAGCTAATGAGTATGGGGAAATACCTTGAAGAAAATTTAAAATATGCAAAGGTTATTAGAAATTGGTAGATAATATGTGACTATTGAGAGGAATGGATATTTATCTAAAGAAGTGAAAGTGGCTATGTTTAAGTGCATGCTGTGGCCTACTTTGTTAGATAGAAAAGTAGACTTGAGCATATTAAAAGAAAGAAACATAAAATGGAGCACAGTGAGAATAGGTTGTTTAATAGGGATGGAAGGGAAGGTCAGTTTTGAATTATTATGGACAATATAAGAAGTGAGTAAACAGTGCAAAAGAAATATGTTAAGGTATCTTACTCAATTCAGTAAGAATTGAATTGTGAATTAAATATGTTTACAAGAGTAAAGGGCTAAGGGGGAAAATGAAAAAAATAAACATCAGATGGAGTTGATTAGATCCTCAAAAAGAAAAATGAAAACCTAAGACAAGGAGCAATGTCTGAAATAATGTACGGTTGTGTTGGAAACACTGATAGTCTGTAAGGCTAGAAAAGAAATACACAATTATATTAAAGAATCAAATGTAGAAGGACAATTGGCACTCACCCCAAATCTGCGACTAGCCTCAGCTAACTTCTTGCCTGAGTAAGTTCTCACTTCGGGATGTCCCCAAATTCTTTAACTCTAGTTCTGGGATATGCCCATGATATTAAAGAAATAACATTTGTCTCTCTTCATCAAAATACCACCACATTATTTGTTACCTCCAATGGCTCCAGCAACAAAATCCATCTGCACCAAGTCAGCTGTGTTTACTCATCCAGGAAAAATTTTTTGAAGAAAAATCTGCTTTTTTAGGAACTCTGGAGGGAGTTCTTGAACAATAGGTGCTGAAGACAGCAGCACCAGTTCTCTGCACGTCTCTCTGAAGGTGAATTGAAAGAGGTATATCACCAGAATTTGGAAATTCTCCCGGAACATGGGCAATTCAAAACGTCATAGCAGCCAGCTGCAATTGTTACAAAGGACAGAGACCTTTCTTCTGATGCCCTTTGCCCTGCAACCTGAAGTGTTAACTCTGAACTAAACAAGTAATGGATATGAAGTCTTTTAACTTAAAAAGACATTTCTTTTGATGCCTTTTGCCCTGCAACCTGAAGTGTTAACTCTGAGATGAACAGATA